>CM055267.1:42865925-43121117 GCA_029237695.1 Conchocele bisecta
ATATCTGCCGCTCCAATTCTTACTTGCTGCTAATGAGTGGGAATTTCTCCAAATGGACTGTACATGTACAGTCAACATTAAGCTAATCCCCTCATTGGCAGCCTTGACAATAACATACTTCCTCAGTGACCTTCACATTGCCTATATGCAACTGGGATATATTAATAGCGAAAGTACACGTACGTGCGTACGTACGTACGTTTGTGCTTTAGTATGACCTTAGTATGGCTTGTGGAGCTCCTGATTAAATACTGGTAGTGCATTTGTGAAGTCTAGTAATGATATATACTGCTTGTATTAGAACCATTTCAAATGTTCCAGACTGAATGGCGGGCAGTGCAGACCTTGATAGTTATATGGGGTCTAAGCGATAACGGGAACATGTAACAGAATCATCATTGTTGTTTCATTGCTTGACACATAGTTTATGCCCAATATGAACCCGAGCTCTGTGTTTATAAAATAAAAGAAATACTCTGATGCTCGTATACTTAATATTAAATACACATTACTTCCTCATTGCGCATGCGCCTAGCCGGTCTGGATCTATATCGTTCACAAATATGAAACTTTAAAGTTTGTGCCAGTGTATATCCTGAACTCACTGTTTATCTGAACCCACCATATTGGAAACAGATATAATGCTGATCAGTGTATTCCCCGGTCTTTCTGCCTGTCTGCAATATTTCATTAGCTGAATAGAAGTCAGTGTTTTCGTGATGAGTCCCTCATCAGTATAGGCGTCAACATTGCTACCATTGCTAAACTATGACCGGTGCAGTCACCGGCCAGATTGTACACCAACACTGTTGCAAATCACGCAACGAGGATAATGACTGCTATCTGCTTTTGATAACAGGTTTTAAAAATAGTCTGTGGTCTGGACGGAACATGGCTGTTGGAGTTATTATGTCCCATGCTGGACTAATAGTTAATCTGCCCACGGAACACTCTCAACAATTTCACATATTCTTGCAACAAAATTAAGCGTCGGTCCTTTTCTCTCAACTTTGTATGTATAAATATTACAATTCATGGATTATTTAACCTGAGAGACACACGTTCCTTCATCAATTATTTGTTCCAATACTATTTAGCATTTAGTTTTGTTTTGGAATTTAAATGGCAGTTTGTCAGTCTAATACATACGCATTTTCTTTATAGTTGGTGTTGCTTAAGGGACATGCAAATGATAAAGATAATATATATATGTGTAATATCAAATGTACCTGTACTGATTGTGATGGTTTAGTTTATCTGTTGGATGATGTTTACTATGGAAGTAAATTATGGACTACAATTCTAATTCTTGCTGTTATATGGCACGTACAGAAACAATACACAAAGCAGTTTGTTGAATAACAAGAACGCTGACAACGCCATATATCCCATCGATGTGGTGATTTGATCATAAACATAGACATTTTAAAAAGTCTAAGTCAATCGCTCATGCATAAACATAATAGGGTAATGGGGAAACTCGCACACATCTAAAGAATGTGAAATCAAAGTTATTTCACATTGACATTGCATTAGCTGATGTAAACCTCCACGCCCCCGGTAGCTCCGAAGTCGCCTCTCCACCCTATATACTACTCCACCGCCCCCCGAAAAACACCGTTTCGTCCAATAGCACAAACTGGTCACCAACACAAAAACGTGACAATTGGTGTCATAAATACATCATGTTATTTTCAATTGAACAGATAAATTTAATAGGTTATAACAAAATATTATAACAAAATGGATGATAAAATAGAATATAACGAAGATTACGATAAATTCTGTACAATGAACACACTAGCCGGTATCGAATACACGAAATATCAGCGTAATTTATTACGCTACGATAAAAACGTTGCGTTTACATATTATACCGGCGATTATACCAACTATACAAGAGGCAAATACAATCATTAAGAAGTATAACGCGTATCGGATATAAAACTAATATGTATTATATAAAATTGTTAAAACCCACGATTTGTTTACGAATCTAAGTTTCTACGATACCGCTTTTTACAGATATTAAAAACCAATTATTAGTGAAATCATTAATGATGCAATTTCCTCCTCCAATATAGCTATTCTATCCCTATAAATGTGGTCGCTATGGTAAACAACTGCATGACAACGGCGTTCCTATCCGACCGCTTGAGGTTGATACAAAAAAATAAATTCAGATAGCCAGTTTACATAGAAATATTCATAACCCGTGTAATTGTAACATTGTCGTCTACTTGGTGTGATTACAACATAAATTCGTTCTGTTCAGTAATAATTTTTTCAATTTCTTTATAAGCGATATCGTATAAATGGTTACACGATTTATAGAAATGTATGGTGGTCAGTGGGTGTCGTAACGTGGCCCTAAAATGTTTTTATGTTCCGTATGGAGGGGCCGTCGGAACAGCTGGGCTGTAAGGTGGAGGAATATCCTGCTGTTGCCTCAAACACGCGAATAAGCATATCACGTCACGAGACGGGCGAGGAGATTTTTTCTCTCGTCGGCCCTCCCCTCCATAACGAGTTTTTTTATATCTTCGTCCGCCAGAATTTGTGGTCGAGCCTTGGACCGGATAGTACCCTTTAACTCCTGGTATCTGACCATCTCTTCGACGACCATTTTGAACTCGCTATCTGATATATCGTTGTCGGCTATCGCTTTCGACACGATAACGTCGATACTGTTTTTCTTAGATCTCGCGAGAACCGCTATTCGATCGTGCTTTCGACTCTAGGCCTCTAGTTTTCGGCCCACGAGTCTGGTCGTCATGCAAAACAGTCCCGCCCCCGCCGCTGTCGCACTCAAGGCCGCCGCGACCGGTGCAGCGACAACTGTTGACAATAAAGACACACTCCCCACCCCGCTTATAACGGATGCTGAGGCTAACGCGGTGCTCACCCCCTCTAATATATTGACCGACCGTCTATATTTCTTCGCATAACCCGTCCGCATCTCTCCCTCGTGTTGTGAATATGTTGTATCTCGACGATCTGGTCATCCTAAAGGATGCCGGGTCGGCCGTCCCCGAAGGTAAGTGTGGATATAGTTTCTCGTCATTCATCATAAATCAAGTTGTATTAACAGCGTAACAATAGTGGAGGAAGCCGATTGGTCGGCAATTTTTGTAACAAAGTTAATAACACTACCTGCCGAAACTTTAATTGTAGTGTCATCATCGAATATAGTAAACCCTGACCTCTGCCCCGCGTGCTTGGTGATGCCAATATTCTGTTCTACACCATTCAGGACGACATTCACTCGGACTTCGGCAGTGGCGTGTCCGCGAAGTTGACCGTAGCAGACCGCCATTCGAAAAATCGTCCCGGACATGCCATGGTGTATCCCCCGTATCTTGTTGCTCGCGTTGGCATCCGAATGAATATTCGTAGGCCCCCTCGCTTAGTGAACCCGCTCCTCGGCACAAACTGTTATGACGTGTTTGCTAGCTTGTATTTTTTCCATTTGCGGCAACCGCCCCTAGTTAAATTGTGTGGGACTGTGATACGCCCCTCTCCAGCCTTCTCATTGCGGCTTCATCGTATGCTGCGGCCGCGACGGGAACGTCCCGTTCTAAGTTGGAACTACATGGACCATATATGCTCATGATTAATACGTATATATATATTATGTTTAATCGGTTATTTCGAGAAAGCTCGAAATCGGGTAATCGTTATTCAACTCTCGCGCTTTACATCTAGAATAGAAATCTTCAACTCGTGGATGTGTCCCGATTCCAAAACTTTCATCTCGGGGTGTGGGAAGTCTAAGGTCACAGTCTCCCCATAGAAACAGTCGCTGGCGTGCACAGATTTTAGTAATGTGCTGGGAGCTCCGTCTAACGTGTTGTACGATGTGTTCAATTGATCCAGGTGCACCCCGAGTGTTTTCGTGAAAACGAAGTCCACCGGGTTTGTGCCGGTGTGCTCACCCGGGTTAAACCAACCCCTATTGTCGGAGTATGTTTTTGAAAAACCGAGCCGCGCAGCCAAATCCGGGGTGATCGTTACCTAGTTGGCGGGTTCGATGGTAAAGGTCGCGAGTCCGGTGGCTTTCGAGATTGTGAGGCTGGCTCTACCAGCAAGCTCCGACGAGACAAAAGCTTGGAGGGATTTTGAACATTAGCGATAGTAGCAAACATAATAATAATATCTTTCAATGCATACCCAAGCATTTAGCTTTAACTCTAATGCAAAGTACGTGGTCGGAGGTAAATACACGCAAAAAGACGTTGTTAACCACCTTGTACACCCAACTGTAACAGTTAGACCGAAAAGTGGCTTTACCACCAATTTTCCCGACATCTTTGAAACGATATAGGCTGCCCAAGATACTACGATGGAGGCCGTGAACGGGTGGAAAGCAACACCGATGCAGTTTTGGCAGAATCAGCTCAACTTCGCCGTATGGTGCGCAACGGCCGGATGCGGAGTTTCGCATCAAGACCATCTGACATCCGAGAATGTCATGCTCCGAAGTGTCTACAACTTTCACGCGTATTACACCATTAGGAGGATTATCAAAGAACTAGGTATTCCACTACCTCAAGATGACGCATGGAATCCCATTTCCAATACGTACGATCGTAGGGCGTTCGAAAGACTGTGTAACGAATTTAACGTTTCAAAAGATGCGGACTGGAGACAGAAAGTATTTCCTGGCCCCGGGGACGTTCTCATTCGGGGCCAGTCCGGGAATTGGACGCAGACTGATTTTAGACACGACCGATCGGGTGACCACATCGTCAGTCGGAACGCCGGGAATTTTGATCCCGCGACGATGACCTTCGGGCCGGAAGTATCTGGAGGTCGGCACTGCGGCGTCTCATCCTGCGAATGGTTACCTCCAAAACGAGCTCACATATATTACATACAGCAGGCTGCTGAGGTCCGGGACGCGTGGGGTACATTTATGTTAGATAAGGGTATGGGGTTCACGCAGGCGGGGTTACTCGCCTCAACGACTCCATTCGGACATACGTCTGGGCCATCCTCGGCGCACAGAAGCAAACTCGCAGTTCTATACTAGGCACGGGAACGGCGTTTGACGCGCAAAAACAATTATTGGCACTCGTAGAGGACGCCATCTCAGCTAAGGTGGACCTGGAGAAGGCGATCGAGCAGTATCAAGACGTTTTGCAGAATGCCAGCACCCCGGTAGACTACGTATTCGGAATAGGTCTTTATATGCGGACCGAGCAATATGATACTACGAGACGACCCGGTTGACGGTTACAATAATCAGATCGTAATCGCCGCCGCCAATCAAAAAATCGGCCACAACGGGAACGTGAACGTGGATATCATCAAGCGCACCCCCAAGACGGTCGGGTTCAACAGTGGAAATTCAAATAAATTTGAAAAAGATTTCATAAAACCACAAGCACTCACATCACCACCCCCAATTCACGAATTGGACACCCCATCAAGTTCATTTGAACCCAATGTTCCACCGAGTTCCGCTCCTGTTTCACCCTCTGCAATAGGACACCCAATTCACGAATTAAGTTCCCTCAATCGCGATTGGATTGGAACAGGGGAAAATAGTGCCACAACCCACGAGGAGGAGAAATTAGGTCTCATCATTGCTCTCATGGGGGTTGGATTATTTGTGCTTTGGTTTTAGTTTTATGGGCTTCCGATTGGATTTTAGTTCCTTAGAATTAAGTTTAATTAATGGCTTAATTATGTAAAATAGCAGGAGCCCGCCGATCGCTGCTATTACGGCCCAAACATTATTAGCAAACCACCCAATCGTTTTCGATAATATAGATAGTAAGTAAGAAATAATACCTCCTATCAATCCAGGTAGTGCGGCAGCCGCCTTTACTGCTAATTTAGCCAGGAGACTGGCGAGGGCTTTTAGTTGTTTTTTTACCCACTCCTTGGTTCCACCGGATGGCGCGGGTGGTGGTGTGGGTGCTGGCGCGGGTGCTGGTGCCGAACCACCTCCTGTAAAATATGCTACTATAGTTGATATAGTCATACCAATAGCAATGAGGATGCTTGCTATCGTGACGCCCTGTTCTCTGAATAGAGTGCGAAGACGCTCACCGAGTGTCGTGTCCTCGCGCAGAACCCTCGAGATTGTTTCGCGGATCCGACTTATTTGGGTGCGGAGTGTCTCACGGTTAGTCGAGGCAGCCTCCAATCGAGCTTCTCTTTCGTCCCGCAACGACCGCAGACGTTCAGTGATCCGCTCGGTAGATTCTCTGTCGCCACGGGCTTCCTCCAGTTTTCTTTCTTCTAGCGCGATATGTTCATCCAGCGCCGTGAGTTTGGAGAGGTTAAGAACCAGTTCACCCCGGACCGTTTGCAGAGCCTTATCGAGTCCCCGGAGTTCTCGAAGAGGTAACGATGGGTCATCGTTGAGTATTTCGTTTTCGCTGAACGTGGTCTCCATCGTGTTAATAGCGTCGGTGGCTATTTGAGGGAGTTCGCTGAGCTCGACAGTTTCTATCGCGGAGGCCGTCTTCGCAATCGTTTCGTCGGTAGACTTGAGGGCCTCTACAGCGTGGGTTGGCATAATTGTTTTACCGCGTTTCCAATCTACGAATCCGAGTTCGTTCCTTATGAGTTCCCCACCGCCCCGGTTTCCGGCAATGGTGCTCAGCGCTAGGGGTTTTCCGGTCTTCATGTTGATGATCGGGATATTCGGTGCCGCTTTTAGTCGCAATCTACCGTTCGGATCCAATTCGAACTTGTCGTAGTAGCGACCGACAGATGGAATTAAATCTTTTTCTATCCAATGTTTATAGTATGAGTTTACAGCTCCCTCGAGTAATTCACGACTTTGACTAGTGGTGTTGGTAGCGACACTCAATTGCGATTGGATTGTAACTGGAGTCTCTATGGTGGGTGTCGCGAGGGAATCCTCGAAGTAATCATCATCATCACCATCGAGGTAATCGTCTCTGCCGATTTCATCCATGTCAATATCGTAATCAGCCATCTTTATTATTATTATATTAAAGACAAAACCATACAGGTTTAATAGATTATGTCTTCGAGTCAATACGGTCGCAAACTCAATCCATATCGCAGTCTGCGTGAGCCCCTCGGGGCAAAAGGTGTGAGACAGAGTGTCGTTATTACGAACAACCCATCGACGATCGACCAGAACCAGCAGCTCTTAGTCCGCTTCCCCAACCTCGGAGCTAGCGACGTCATTATGCCGGGGACTGTTCGCCTCGCTTTCACTATTTCGCTGACGTCGACGGACGCGGACCGAACCATCGTTCAGAACCTGGGTCGCGCCATCGTCAAGAAGACTATGATAAAGATTTCTGGTAATGAGGTGATGTCGATCGATGACAGCGACGTCTACCATTGCTACCAGGACCTGTGGAAGACGGCGCAAGAGCGCGAAAACGCTGTCTATCAGGGTATTGACACCAGTCGAAATAAGAACGTAACCAGACTTAGAATCGGGGCTGGTGACAAGGCAGATAACGTCGCGAGCGACAACGCGGTCGCGGCCGCTTACGGCAACCGATACTACATCCCGCTCGACTTTGAGTTGCTGGAGAGTCACATGCCCTACTATCAGAGCGCTTTGGCGGACCGCCTCGAATACGAACTAACGTTCAACGACTACGGCCGAGTTCTCATAGCCACCGACATGACATCGAAGTATACGATCGACAATGTTTCGCTGGAGTACGACATGGTCACGATGCCCGAACTCGCGCGATTGATCAGATCCCAGTACGCCAGGCGCGTTGCCATACTTTACGACCGAGTTCTTCGCCACCACAAGATGACGAAAGACAAAGGCGACACATTGTGGAATATTAATGTCAACGTACCCGCCCGCTCGATGAAAGGTATACTGATGTTGTTCGAGGAGGGTCGGTTCGCGCTCGGGGTTAGAAAATCCGACAAATTCTATAACCCCAAAATCACGAAGGTAGAGGTGACGATCGAGGGAGTACCCAATCAACTCTACAGCGCGGGTCTTCGCGCGCACCAGCAGTGGGACGAAGTAAGGAAACATTTTGCTTCCGGCTCTAAACGCTCCCCGGAGGTTGCCGCGGTTGCCAAAGACCTGCAGCTCTCGGACGTCTCCCTCTCGGATTTTGTGACTACCAAATACGCTCTATGGCTAGACATGCGAGCCAGCGACGACGACCAAATGCACGGTAGCGGACGTCAAGTTGAGAACGCTAGCGAGGGTGTGACGATCCAGATAACCAAAGAGGCGGATGGAGCTGGCACATTGAACGTATACTTATATATAATAACGGACGCGCAACTCAACATCGAAAATGGCCGATACGTCTCAGCTTTATGCTGATTTAATTAATCAATACCAATTCACGATCGGAGATGCCCACTCTGCCATAATATGTGGGCAGACAGGATGCGGAAAAACGGTTTTCATCCTCGACTTACTCGAGGGCTCCTACCGCGATGCCTTTCGTCACATCGTGATCCTGTGTCCCACTGTGCGGCACAACGAGACTTATCAGCGGCGCCCTTGGATATGGACCAACCCTGAGGTATACGTTATTGACGCCGGCGACAGGCTTCACGGTTGGCTGCGTGTCTTCTATCAAATATTCCAGGGAGAGCCCACCCTATACGTGATTGACGACTGCTCGGCCAAGGCGGCGATGACCAAAAAGAAGGACATGCTCTCCGAGCTCGCATTTTCTGGCCGCCATGCGAGGCAAGAGGCAAAGTGTATGGATCTCCACTCAGAAGTACAACGCCGTCCTAAAGGATCTGCGCGAGCAAACGAAATGGGTCGCCCTCTTTCACTGCAAGGACCGAGACTCATTCGATGAATGTCTTAGAGAGAACGACGTTATCCCAACGCGCGAGGAGCGCCTGGAGGATCGACAGATACTTTCGGAAACTAAACACGCCAAGCTTCTGCTAAAGACTGATCAACCAACTGCTTATAATGTATGTAATTAATTTTAAGAAAATTGCAAAGTAATAAGCAATTGCTTAACAATGCTGAACAAATGCTTAACAATGCTGAGTAAATGCTGAACAAATGCTTAACAATGCTGAACAATTACTGAGCAATGATGAGCAAATGCTGAGCAAATGCTTAACAATGTTGAACAATGCTTAACAAATACTTAACAATGCTGAGAAAATGCTTAACAATGCTGAGCAATTGCTAAGAATTTGTTGCTCCGCTGCGAGCATAACGGTGATCATAAGTATCTGGTGGTGCGCTTGGCAATATGTTAGACTTATGAGACTCGTAAGAATAATTAAATTAATAATTTTGAAAAAAATGAACTGCGACGAACTTCTCGATCAGCTAATGGAAGAAACAGTCGCTCCGACTGAAACCTCAACACAATCGAGATTGAAGTTGAACCTGAAAGATGGAACACCTGTCAGCACGGCTGCCGATACGGTCCCGAAAGAAAATGAAAACGCGGCACGACGCGACCCATTGGCTGCGCTGGTTGCTGCGGGACAATCGGAGCCTTATCTCGGTAGGAGTCTCTCAGTTTGTCAGGTGGATAAGATGTCGGATGCGGAGGTCGATAAAATGTATGCGCGATACGAATCCAAATTAGGTGCGGAGATGACGAAAACTCTCGGATCGGCGGATATTTATTTTTACGCTACCACCGTTAGTATACTTCTCCCTATACCAGACACCGCGGGATTGATTGGCGATCTAGAGACCGACCCTTTTATAGGACACACTCTTAGAACAGCCTGCTGCTCATTTTATCACAAGTTTGGAATGTACTTAGCTCCGCTGACAACCGCGTTGATCACGGGTAAACACTGTAAATTTGGACATATATGTCCACGAACTATAAGCCCTAATAATGATGACACAAGACGCACCTGCGAGAGTGACGGTGTTGAAACCGATTGCTCCAACACAATCGAACCCGAGTGTTACTCCGCCACTGGATGACATTCAGCATATAAAAAATCCCAAAAAACAGGCAGCTGGACGGGCATCGGCTGCCGCTAGAAAAGTTAAACAAGATAAAATACTCGCCGATCTTCGAGAGGTCAAACTACAATTGAGATTGGGGTTGCAGCCAATTCGTGAATTGATGGAGACAGAGACGGTAAAACACCCGGTGGCAGCTGTTTCTCCCCCAATACCAACTGCCGTTGGAGTTGGCTTGGAACCGATTGCTCCAACTGATTGGATCCCGTGGGTTGTTGTTGGTGGTCTGTCAGTTGTGGGCACCCTGTATGTGCTTTACCGTTCCAACAACAGGTCATCAACAAGGTCATCAACGAGGTTGAAATTGAAAAAACAACCCCCAACACTGTTGGATGCGCCCCATTTAAACATTAAACGCGATCCTTTTTATATGCAATAATGGCTGAACAAGATGGTAAAATGATAGTGAATGCGCTTTATCACGCCGTGGTGATATCGGGTCTCAGTATCGGGTACACTCGACTATCAAAAATGACCCTAGGTGGGTCCGCTCCCAAAAAAGAAAATATTTATAAATATATATATATAGAACGATGTTAGTTGACGAACTTTATTACGCTATGATCGATGTAGGCTACACTGCCCGTAAACATCGTATAGCTGGTGCAAAGAGTATGATTCGTCTGGCCCAAGATTCTCTCGAGAAGTGGCGCGAGGACGGAAAAGCGGCCACCCTTTTCGCAAAGCGGATGTTAGAATCCACCTCAACTCCAATCGATGAATTAGATTCCTCCGAGTTCCCCCAATTCACGAATTGGAATAGGAGCGGGAACTTAACCTCCAAAACCAATCGCGATTGGACTTCCAACAAAGGTTTATTATTAACGACGCAGTTACCGGACGATCTGGCGAGGGCATGTTGGAGATTGTCCTATATATTAGAATACTTCGCATACGATGAACACGCGCAAACTTGATACCAAACTAGCGCGCAAGCAATCAAACACGTACTACAGCCCACGCGGCTACTGGAAGGGACTCGCGGCCATCAAGAACATCGCGGCGGCGACCAAGGTTTCCGAAAACGCTGTCAAGGAATGGCTCAAGAAGCAGGCCATCTGGCAGATCTATTTACCCGCGCCTCGCAATATTCCGCGCCCGAAATTCGACGTGCCGGTGCCGAACCAAGTTCACCAAGCGGATCTCCTGTTTCTACCTCACGATCGCGTCGGTCGCAAGACGTACAAGTACGCGCTGACAATCGTTGACGTAGCGAGTCGTTATAAGGGGGCTGAGCCGTTGGTCACTAAAGAGTCTAAGGAGGTGGCCGAGGCTCTTTCCCGAATATATAAGAGGAGTCCTCTCAAATGGCCGAATCTTCTCCAGGTCGATCCCGGCCGCGAGTTCATGGGCGCTGTCTCTCATCTATTGGCTAAGCACAAAGTTTCTGTCAGACGCGGCCGCGTCAACATCCACCGGGACCAGGGGATCGTGGAGCGCTTCAATCGAACCCTGGCTGAGAGACTGTTCGGACACCAATATGCCAAAGAACTTGTAGACCCTCATTCGCGATCGACGAGTGGGTGGCCAGACTGCCCGCCGTGGTCTCCGCACTGAACGGAGAGGTGACCAGATTGATAGGTAAGAAGCCCCTAAATGCTATCAAGTTTAAAAGGGTGACCAGCAAGCCCTCTGCCGTCTCGCGTGGGCGACCCGTTGGTTTAGAGGAGCAGCAATCGCCGATTGCACTTCCATCTGATATTGACGTCCGGTACCTCTATCAACCGGGAGAGCTCGAAGGTGACAGCCGCCGCGCGACTGATCCCGTGTGGTCTCTCAATGTATATCATCTAGATCGATCTATTACCAAACCAAACCCGATGAGCCCGTGCTCTACTATTTGAATGATGGGCCATCTCGAGGGTTAGTTCGCGAAGAACTTCTCGCGGTGCCTTCTGACACCCAGCTACCCCCGGATCGTTAGATTGATTTCTAATTTTCTTAATTTTTTCAAAATTATTAATTAAATCGTTAAAGAGGTTCCGTATGTATTCCGTCCGATAACACGCGTCTTTTATCGTAGTACGCCGATAGTCCTAATTTGTGTTGACAGTACGTTTTCATAACGCCGTCTTTCATTTTAAATCCTCTATTTTGCGCTACATTTATAATGTGTTTTCCATCTTCTGTAGTTTCGCTTAGTACTCGTTTACATCTATCCCAATTTAAATCGTTAGTTCTCTTAGACATTCCTTTCGCGGAGTTTTTATTAATTGAATTAAATTTTTCTACGAAATAACACTTACTAGATAACGCTATCGCCCTATCTCCGCTAAATTCCATTTTGAAAAGTCCTGGTTCTCTATTACTCCATTTATCCCAAGCCAACCATTTCTTTTTTTCTTTTTCAAACTCGTCTAGTAAGTTAGGTCTAATCAATTCCTCTATCGTTTTTCCACTAACTCCTATATACATACTATCCATGTCCATCTGTATTAATTCGAAGTCTTCTCTTTTTACGTATTTGTCTAGAAATTCGTAGTAAAATTCCAACATTCTCAATTTAGCTAGTTGATAAACCGCTATTCCACAATGGAATGGTCTTTTTACTGAGCACCGGGGTTTTCTTGAAGATATTTCGTACGCATCTCCTATCTCTTCCAAATCGTCAAAATACGCGGATCTTAATGCTTTGTCAACACAGGTTTCGTCTCGCAAATATGTCGTATTTAAATGTCTCTCCGTTGCCTCTATCATTTTTCCGCAACACGAGTTTCCTAATAATTTCATTATGTCGGCCACCAGTTTCTTATTCGGTTCTACATCCCCCGTTCGTCTTGCGGCTGTAACTTCTTTAGCGAACCATTCGAAGGGTTTACCACTAATATAATCTATAACACGATGAACTGTTATTTCTAGGCCGTGTTTTAAATACCATTTCAACAGTGGCGCGTACAGCAATACTTTAGTGGCCGACATAGATCCCACCAATTTTCTTCCGTTTCCTCTAGTTCGGCCAGTATCTGTTAAATATTTTAACATGTGCGCGGGAACTTCATCAACCTATACTTCTCTGTTTATAAAAAGTGGAGACATTTCGGAAAACTTATCTTTTAAGTTGTTTGGAACTTCTATATCCACCTCCGCAAACACAAACCAGTCTCCGGATAAAACTCTTTTACTAAACTTTTTAATAAGTTTAGGATTATGTGGGTTATTTATATGATGTATAGTTTCTTTCCCACACGGCATCTCTTTATTTAACGTAGATAAATATAACGCGTTTGCGTCGTACCCCAAAACAGCCTCGCAAGGTTTGGAACCCACTCTATATTTGAAACACCGGCTTCCGCATATCGTGTAAATACTATCGATGTATGTTTCTTCTTTCGGCGCGCATAGAGCATCCTCCGGTATAATCGTCTTTGAAGATTTTTGTTCTTTAATGGTTCCTCTCAATAAATATTGTATAGCCACACCCGGTAGTGTTACCGCGTCTTTGAAAATATCTACACCCCGGTGTTTGTAAAATTCACACATTTTTCCCACAGCTTCTAGGAACGGTGCTACATCTAAATCGTTATAATATTTCAACCAATATCTGAAAGTTTTCATATTATTTTCTTCGAAAATTCTACGACATTTACTTAATTCTGTTTCGTCTAGTAACATTTTCCCAGATAGTTTGGAATACCAATTCTCTATATCCGGTAGTCCCGGGTAATCCAGCTTGTCTGTAGAATCGAACCACTCGTAAGGAAAGAAAGATTTCTGTCCTTTGCAGTCGTAGGCTTTTATCCAACTATCGTAACTTACACCGGGTCCTAGGTAAAGTATTACATCAAGAAATCTAAACTCCAGAGTAAATAGAAATATTGTCGCGCTCGCCCTTTTTCCAACCATTACTTTCTTCGTTGTTGATGACAGTTCACTACTAAATATTTCTTTATTAAGTTTATATCGTACTTACTGCTGTTAAAACCTATAACCGGTACTTGCTCTATCCACTGTTCGATCTGGGCGATTTGTTTTTCCCGTAAATATTCCGTATTAAATTCGTATCTTGACCATACTTCTTCTCTTATAGCTTTTCCCCTGACTTTCAAATCTTCTACGAATTTTTCTATAAGTTTTGCGGGATCTTTATCACAAATATGAGTTACCGTTCCTGAGAAATTATCTCCTATACTAACGCTTACCGGAACGTGCTCAGCTTCGTACTCTAACCTATTTCCGGTAGTTTCAACTTCTGGCTGGAGATACGCCTCAAAATCGTATACTATCTGATATGGATAAAGAGTAGTGTCGCAACCGATCTTTATATCTCTACCCGTTCTTCGAAATTCGCATTCCCACATAACTACTAGGTTGAATTCTTTGCTTTTTCTAATAAATTTATCTCTTCTCATTGTGGATGCGCGTTCTTCTTTTTTATGCTTTGCATGAATCTCACACCCGTGCCAGTAACAGCCGTGATATTGATATACGGTATTGGTTTCTGGACAGTATCCATCTACCGGAGCTCCTAAAATCCATCTTTCACCTCCGTGTCCGCACTGTTCGTGGTGAATGTGAATTCCCTCCCGCTTTTCCACAGAGTGCATCCAATCGATCGCACCATAACTTTTAGAACCTTTTGGGTAGAACGCTTTCTCGAACGACCAACGCGGGCGCTCTAAATAATTACCATCGCATATTACTTTTGTCTCACCTCTCATACATGTTGGTCCGTGTCTCTTCATATTACTCGCTTTCGTGAATTTCTGTTTGCAATTATCGCAGGCGTAAATTTTAGATAGGTTTTTAAGGTTTTTTATCAGAAATGCGTGATTATTAAACAGTCCTATTGTCATTGGTTTATTACCTATTGCATCATAGTGCGCTGGTACTTTTTTCAACCACCATACGTCACATTTGGTGGGTTGATATACTTCTATACCAATTTTAAAAAACTCTTCAACCTTTTTCAGATCGGAAAAAGGAATTGGTGAAACCTCATTACTACCGGTATATTGCTTACTAAGTTCTTTCGCTTTTTCTGTACATCTGTCGGGTCTGATCTTTTTATCAAGGTGCATAGCTAGACACCTGAACAGACAAAGGTCGTCATTATACTTATCTAAAGAATACATACCTTTTCTATTCCTCAACCATTCTGGAAGTTCTCCTCCTGCCGCTTTTTTGGATTGTAGTCCCAAATCTATTCGCCTACTGCCCTGTATTAACTTTACAAAAACCTCTACCCATCTTACAAACTTCCACTTTGTATTCGGTCTGTCTATTTTATCGGACATTATTCGTGTTTGCTCCTTATCTGACAACCATTTTTTAACGGTTTTCATCGATGATAGTGGTTCGCTACCACCGAGATTTTTGTGAAATATTATAGTTTTAGGTTTTCCATTTTTAGTTTCCTCCATATGTTCTAGCTTGTAAGAATATGAATATCTCAAATAAAAATGTGTTGTTAGATACTGAGCGAGTTTATCGGACATGGGTTCAGACTCGTTGATGTCAATGTTTTTACGAAAGGATAATGTAACTACCCGTCTTCCCTTTTCTACCTTTTCCAACGTTTCATCGTGAGCCCCCAATATTTCTTCACCTTTTTCCACTATCGCGCGAACGATAGATTTTTTCTTATTATCTGTGCGTTTAATTTGGGACGTGCTTGAAGGTCTGATTACACTGGCCCCTTAACCCCGCAAAATACTTTCTTTTTGAATTATGTTACCACTTCTTCCGCTAGTGAGAGGTCTTTAAAGGCTCCTCGTTTGTGGGCGCGGGTAAACCGCTTCATAAACGCCTCATTCTTTGTGGCGTTTATCAGATTCGTCAACCCCCTAACTCTCAACCGTTTACTATAAGTAGTCCCTAGAGATTCGGCTTCTCTTCTCAAACTTTCGATTTCTGGCGTTATCATATTTTCTGTAATATACTTTTGTATAACCTATGAAATTTATATGTTCAATTGGATGTGAAAAATTTACATGATGTTTTTTCTCGTCCAATTGAATATATAAAAAAATACATATATACATAATGGAGTGTGCGACTTGTTGTAAGACTTTTGTGTGTAAAGACTATCTACGAAGGCATCTATCGAGACGTAGAAAATTTCCTTGTGTCGCCCCGCAATGTCAATGCCCCAGATGCCCTTGTAAGTTCGTTAGTGCCCAAACTCTTTGTAGACATAAGCAACTGCGCTGCCCTGTGGCTAAAGGTGAACGCGGTAGACTAGAGCTGGTAAAATTAGTTGCTGATCTGCGAAATAAATTAGCTATAGTGGAGGAGGAAAATGCCGTGTTGGAAAAGAAACTATCACTCGCGGACGCATTGAAATTGCATTAATGATTTCTTCTAATAATTTTCCAATTTCTTCGTTAAAAGCGATATCGAACCCGTAAACGAATCGTTGATTTTAAACGGTTTTATAATATCATTTTGATAATGTTTCGGTGGTGTTTCTCCGATCCTATTTAGTCGCTTCATTTCGCGAATTTGATCCTTGTACCAGCGATACAACTGCCGATATAATATTGTAAATGCAACGTTTTTAACGGAGCGTAATAAATTACGCTGATATTTCATGTATTCTATATTGCATAGTATTCTCATTTTAAAGTGTTTTAATGTTGTAGAAACACCGTAATATTCTTTAACAGCGTTATAAGATTCCATATGTTTGCGTATTATATTATCCATTTTGTTATAATATTTTTGTTATAACCTATTAAATTTATCTGTTCAATTGAAAATAACATGATGTATTTATGACACCAATTGTCACGTTTTTGTGTTGGTGACCAGTTTGTGCTATTGGACGAAACGGTGTTTTTCTGGTGGCGGTGGAGTAGTATATAGGGTGGAGAAATGATACCACCGTAGGTGGTATCATTTTGACTCCCTATATACTACTACTCTTAATTCGTTTGGCCTATTTTTTCGCCGCTAGCATGCAAAGAGTTTAGTTTCATAACTAAACTCAAAAGTTGACAACATCCTCTTTTCAACTTCTGACGCCATTTACGGAAAAGATTGTAAATTGTGTAAACGTATTTCATGAAATTACGCAGATGTCCGAAGGTACAAAATCACATGGCGTGTCTCATATGTGGATGTGACTGGAGAAATGGTACATGTATAAGCGACCAGTGTTGATCCAGATCAGCCTCTGCGCTGTTAGCTTTTCCGCCAATGAAGCACCGGGCAAGCTTCTGACAAGCAATATAGATCGTTATTATAGGATTGAATGGCATTTTTGTGGATTTTATCGGGGTATAAACTTGGAAAAGTCGCGGAAATACTGGACGAAGGCCGGAAGGCCTCGTCCAGTATTCCCGCGACTTTTCCAAATTTATATCCCCGATAAATTCCACAAAAAGGCCATTCATTCCTTATAATTCCAGCGTTTGAAATAAATTCATCAAGAAAATGTGTTTATTTTGACAGACGGCAGCCATTTGTTTACATTGACAGCACTGACAGCGCACCTGTAGAAAGTAGTTCGGCGTGGGAGTTTACTGGGATATAAATTTTGGACAGAGACTTGCTACGGGCCAATCAAATGTTAGGGAAATTGTGTAAATATTTTTGTGCTGGAATTATCAGGCTATATAAGTGCGCTATTTGATCAGGAGTTAAACTGGTCACACATCTCATAGGCTCTATTTCTCCAGTCACATCCAGATATATTGACCGTCGGCTGAGAATAGGTACGTTAGGACATGTTCAACATTAATGAGACCATCGATGTGATTTTGTATTCCCATTTAAAAAAAAAATTACCCCACCACCTGGTCTCAGCTGGGTGGGGTAATGGGATGTTTAATGGGCATTTTGTTTGTGGCACAGGTCCGAGTCTTCCACCTGTGATCGTCTTAGGTAAAATAATCGATTGACTGAGGGCAGTAAGGCTACTTCCATCCCTAAATGGCGAACTGTGTAGGCCCTGACCAGACTGCGCGGATGCGCAGGCTGGTCTGGGGCTACGCATGTCGCAAACGTAGTAAGGTACCCTTTAGTCAGCAGGCGGCCAAAATGTGTAAAACTTAGAAATACTCAGACGTGTACCTTTATGTGTGTACCTTGTATATGTTCAACCCGTCACGACAGGTGGCAACCATGTGAGATGTTTTATGCGTGCGTGTTCCCATTCTGTTGAAAATAGTATATACTTGTATACATAGCGCAACAATTTTGTGATACTGCTATTTTTTTGTTAAAGACATGGTTACGGACAAAATAAAGCGTCAGGCTGCTATAGTAACGGTAAAATGCGCGAAATCATTTTTATCCCGTCAACACAGTGCGTATGTGCCGTGAAACATTTTTGATATCCAGTCAATACTATTTTTGCATTTTACAGCCAGTTGTAGGTGTTGACGAGATAAATAGAATAGTAGGTTAGTGTCGTGAATGGGAAAAAATATCTGGCGCGGCACGGAAACGGGATGTGCTCGGCAGAGCCTCGCCCATCCCGTTTCCTGAGCCTTGCCAGATATGTTTTCCCATTCACGGCACTAACATAATATTCTCTATATCAGAAGGCATCCTTAACTGTGTAACAAATATTGACTAGCATATTCATTTTCCTGTGAAGTATGGTAACGTGTGTTAAATTGTTTAAAAACAGTGTATTGCTAATTGTTGCCGTTGTGTTATTAAATTATTTGTGAAACTGACTTGCTGCCACGAACTTCACATGCGATTTGTCATTTCTCCAGTGCGGGTGCATATACTATACACTATGTGGTCATTATGGTCGACTGGTGAAATTATTTTTTGAATAGCAATATCCCTCAAGTGCTGCGGTATGGAGTTTTATACTGAACTTGTATTATATTATGTATTTACACACCTAAATTGAATAAACATGTTTTCACTAAATTCTTGTTGCAAATCTACCATTATATTCAAGGTATTAAATATACAAGGCTGTTGTAGAGAGGTGATTGTTGTAGGGACGTTAAATATATATGGATTCCTCCAAGTGGAATATAAGTATAAAGTAGCGGCTGTTGCTCCTAATTAGGACTTAGTAATTCCTAATTATGACTTATTCTCTCCTAATTAGGACTTACTATCTCCTAATTAGGACTTACTATCTGTGTCAATGCTAAAACATGTTTTATCTCTTACTTAGGAGATATTAAGTCCTAATTAGGAGATCAATATAGTTTAGCATTGGCACCACCAGGACGCTTCCATACTTATATGACACAAATAGACGTAGTAATGTAACGTCAACTAACAATATGCTGGACACGGTGCGGGTATCACATGACATTTTGCTAAGCAGGGGCACGAGAAACAATGGCGGATCGACCCGATTCAGGTAAGATTTATTATCATAACTTTGAGTAAACCTATTCAAATAACAGAAATCGTGTACGTGAGTCTTGCCATTAGAAAAACCCAAACTGCTCATTATGCAATTGCTAAAGACGCCATTATTTCGTGAAACCGTACTACGTGCGGGCTCGGAAACCCAGTAGCTAAGACGGGTTCATATTTTACAAATCCTTGGAAAACTGCCATTCAGTATAGCTGGGCGGATATGGTGTACGCAGTCATAGTACAATACTAAAAGTTGTTTCAAAACACAAATGAAAACAAGATATGCAGATTCGACCATGTTTTGGCACCAAACACGAAAATGCTAATGAGGGGTCACAATTGAATATGGCTAATAAGGGGTCACAAGAAAATGCAAAAATAATCTGCGACAAATTTCGATTCTTAAACTGAAATTTAACTCTAACTTTATATGCAACATTGATTTATGTCTGCCCCTTTCGTACCTTGACAATGTGTGACATGTTATTCGCTGAAAGCCGGTCTAAAGATACACCCAAATGCTGGAATTATAAGGAATGAATGGCCTCTTTGTGGAATTTATCGGGGATATAAACTTGGAAAAGTCGCGGGAATACTGGACGAGGCCTTAAAAAAATTACAATTTTCGAAAAAAAAATCCAAATCTTTCGAAAATTGTAATTTGTCATCGCTTCGTCCAGTATTCCCGCGACTTTTCCAAGTTTCCGATAAATTCCACACAAAGGCCATTCATTCCTATAATAATTTTACCAAAGAAAATATCTCAAAATACACATGTATTTATAATTTTCTCTAACCTTGCATTCCTTTTGTCGACTCGACACTTTTAATGTTTTTGTTTCTTTTTGAGTATTATAAATATTTATTTTCACCAAAACATTAAGGCATTTAGGTTCATAAATACAGTATAAATCTTAAATATTTGTTTTATCTGTTTCATCACTTTAGACGGATATCTGAGACACAGTATCTTTAATGTTGTATAACAGTATATTTTTCAAAGAATTTAGCAAAGCATTGTCGAGAATTAGCAAAGAAATATGAAAAAGCCTTGTCGCTTTCACTGGCACCATGGCCACAATTAAGTCATATATATATGGGCCGAGCTCTGTGAAAACCGGCCTTAATGATAACATTTTCGATTTGCATTTTTTTTACATTTTTGGATGCGGACTCCTTTCACAAACAATATGCTGAAAAGAAAATGCAAATATGTTTCATAGTTTTTGTTTTATCTCACTTTTTGTAGCACCATGTCAATCACGCCAGGAAAAAAAAGTAACATCATCGAGAAAATGACGTTATTGAAACGCTGACGTTTGTACAATGGAACACAACAGCCTACAGTAGAAATGCGTGTTCATAGACTCATTGACTGTGCTTGCTGTAAACTGTATTTGCTGATAAGTTGCACTAAATGTATCTACAAGTGTTAGTATGAATACTATCAAACATTGAACAGAATAAAACTATGATAAGTACATGTAGTGAACAAATGTTAAATCTATAATCAGCCGACATGTGACTTCGTAATTTGCTACTATCGCCAACTATCATATATTGTGCATATGTATACATGTACCGTCAGAAAGATACATTGTAATTATTTGAGAATTTAGTTCAGAATCTAACTGACGTTAATTACGTAACAGTTAATTGTTTACGTAACAGTTAACACAAACAACTTAACGACGTTCCTGGTGTTTGAAATTGAAACAATCTGTGATTGAAACAAATGCACTATTTTCTGTAGAAATGAATGGCCTGAATTTGGTTAGAATTTTGATAGGCCTATGGCTGCACATACCAATGAGTTCAGCGCCCGATGGTGTATAGAGGGTAGTCGAACACCCCCGGGGAGTTTTAAACACATTAAAAATCGACTGTCCATACCCGACTCTCGGAATTAAATTTACATTTCCGAAAGCGGGAGGAACGTTTTCCTGTGTAGCCAATATGACTGACGGACGGTCTTGTGTACATGTACCTCGTACTAGCAGGTCTATAGGGAAATCCTGCACTGACCCCCACTCCCTCGGCTGCCCACCGCCGCGCCACTGCCCCCACACCGAGAGGGCAGATATTGTTAGGTGTGTCCGCTTAAAAAAGTTATTGTGTGGGCTACCCGTCTCGATCCTGTCTATGAATTTACTGCCGTTACAGGTGTAACGTGAGCCCCTTAAGTCCGTGAAAACCTTCAGCCTAGCCAAGCCGCTTAAGGGGCTCACGCTGGGGGGTGTGAGCCCCTTAAGTCCGTGAAAACCTTCAGCCTAGTCATAGAGGCTTAAATGGCTCACGCTGGGGGGGGGGGTGAGAACTTTAAGCCCGCGGAAACCAATTTGTTGGTATATACACAATATGAATGGTAACGATGATATTACGCAATATGCACACCGCGTACAGTAGTTCTTCTAACAAATGGCGTATATTTATATGAATGTGCCGATATGTAACCGACCGTGAGAAGTTGAAGCCTGTCTATAAACTAATCTATAATCGGTGGCTTTGCAAACCCCTTTGTTGGTATATACCCAATGTGCCTATTAATAATGATAGTATGCAATATGTTCCAATATAAGGCAAACAAACGTGAAATATATGGGACTGATTTCAATTTTCACGGCGGGGACAAAAGCACCCGGCCATGAGAAGTTTCAGCCTGTCCGTAAACTTGATATATAGAGAACACATCGGTATTTTTTCACACCCCTGTGTTGGTATATACCCAATGTGCCTATTAATAATGATATTATGCAATATGTTTCCAATTAATAAAGGCAAAAAAAAACGTGAAATATATGGGAATGATTTCAATTTTCACGGCGGGGAGAAAAGCACCCGGCCATGAGAAGTTTCAGCCTGTCCGTGAACTTGATATATAGAGAACACATCGGTATTTTTTCACAACCATTTGTTGGTATATACCCAATGTGCCTATTAATAATGATATTATGCAATACGTTCCAATATAAGGCAAAAAAAAGTGAAATATATGGGACTGATTTCAATTTTCACGGCGGGGACAAAAGCACCCGGCCATGAGAAGTTTCAGCCTGTCCGTAAACTTGATATATAGAGAACACATCGGTAGTTTTTCACACCCCTGTGTTTGTATATACCCAATGTGCCTATTAATAATGACTTTTTGACCATTTTCTTCAATTTTCTTCAATTGATTGATTAATTGATTATTTGTGTTCAGCCTACCAACAGCCATGGTCATGTAAGGCCGGGCCAACGGGATGGATTATCCCGTATTCAACCTGTAAAAAATGAGGGAAATTCCCAAAATCAGAGCTCAATATTTACATAAACTCTATATTCATCCCTGAAATTAGAATATCCTGACGTGGTGCCAGGTCCATGTCACATCAGAGTCACTTAGCTCTGCTCCAAAGTAACAGGATTACCTATAAGCTTATTACTTAATAATGGAGCATAACTGGATTTAGCTCTCAAATACCAGGGCGCCAAAACGGTACAAGAGGGCCAAACCATGTATGTCGGCCTCCCGGTAAGGATGAACGCTGCTCCCTCCTACCACTTAATTCTTCAATCGAGTATTACCATTTCCAATAAAAAAAAATCCTTTGTATTTCTACTTTAAAATAATGTGTCCCGTCAAGAGGGGATTTATTGAGTTTGTGAAAAGTGTAGCCCAAGACCAGCCTGTGACTCGCACAGTCTGATCAAGGTCTACATTTTTTTACAAACGGGCGTATACAAATATTCTATCTGTACATAGCAGTGCATATGACACACCCGTTGTCTACGTCACTGAGAGCAGCCGTCACAGGCAGGCGACAGCAGGTGATGTGGAACCACCGTCCACACACAGCACACTACACCCACCTCTTCCGGCCACCGCTT
Source organism: Conchocele bisecta (assembly GCA_029237695.1). Lineage (NCBI taxonomy): Eukaryota > Metazoa > Mollusca > Bivalvia > Lucinida > Thyasiridae > Conchocele > Conchocele bisecta. The sequence continues at coordinate 42,889,018 of CM055267.1, forward strand.
CTCCGTGGGACCGACACTCTAGCATGTCACATACATCCCTGTCTACCGGCCGACCATGGGCGAGGATACTGCTCTCCACATACTGCCTGTACATCGGCGCATGCACCTGTCTCATCACTTGATGAGGCACAAAAAACATTTGGTAAAATTTACGAGAATGATGCGGCCCGCGTATTATACCGCTCCCACAGCTTTTTATCTGAGTGCTTTACGTAGCGCAATACAGCAACCCCGGAACCCGCCCCCTCGAGATTAGCAATACTTCAAAATTAACATGTTATTACAAAACACTATTGCACGCAACTGCGCCTTGCCGTTCAACACCTCGTTTTAGTATTGCCTGAAAATAACAAATAAGTGTCCCACCCGCCCCATTTTTCCCCAAAATTTGGATGTGAATCTAAACATTAATTTTGTGTATAGCCTATTAAATAGTACTGCACATTACTGGTTATAAATGCACCATGTCTTTTTGAATATCAATTGGCGGATTTTAATTCTGATACATCAAAACACCATCACCAGAGTACAAGGATTGTGTTCAGTGTAGCACCTGATCAACTAGTACACTCCTACACGTTGATAAGTATCTAAAATGTTTGTCAGAAACAATACCGCACTAATTACACTAAAGTGGTGAACAGTGTAAACCCTGACTGGCATAGATGACGTGGTTGGTGGTACGTTAATGGCAAATATAGGTGTATGCTTGTATCATGTGTTCTACCATCTGGTATGTTGATACGTCTATTCAACACATTTTATGATCCAGTGCACAGGAAAATTAAAACTAAATTGTATGTATACTTGTGGTTGTGACAGGATAAATGGGGCCTATGGGCTTTGTGACCAGTGTAGATCCAGATCAGACTGTGCATCCGCACAGTCTGATCAGGATCTGCACGGTTCACCTGTCCATCAATGAAATACCCGTCATGCTTAATACAAGCACCATAGATTGTTATCAGGTTACAGGAGTGTGCTATTTGATCCCGAGCTACACTTGTCAGCAATCCCAAAAGCCTGATTTCTACAGTCACAGCCACAATTTAGTTACCATCACATACCTAGACAGACCAGCCAGCATACACATGGTGCACTCATCCATTTCATGCAGCACACATTGTACACATTCACTAATGTTTTATAACATTATAACATTTTACTAATGTATATGAATGAACGTATATGATGTCAGGCGCGGATCCAGGATTTCGGTTAGGGGGGGCTAAACTATTTTGCAATACTTTTGTAGCTCGTTCGTAGACCGAGCAGAGCCACTAGGGGGGGGTCCGGGGGCAATCCCCCCCCCCCCCCCCCGCAAGATTTTTGAAATCTACATCGCATTTCCTGTGTTCTGGCGCATTTTGGAGCAAACATATTGACACTGTCACAGTATGTACGTAGAAACGTGTCTTGTAACTTGTAAAACAATCTTTACTCGGCGAATTTTAGGGGGGGGGGGGGCGCGCGCCGGTCCGCCCCCCCCCCCCCCCCCCCCCCCATCCCCCCCCCCCCCCCACCCCCCCCCCCCTGAATGGCCCATGGCTGTAACCACTCATGTGAAACTACACATTGAGATGGTTCATTTATGGAATGCTGTTTAACGGCCTGTCAACAGCTACGGTGATTTTAGGCCGGGTTAACAGGGTTCCATCCCGCATTCAACCTGCTGTTTTGGTAGGAAAATCACAAAATCAGAACAGAATATTTACATTGAAATAAATACATATTTAGCCCTGAAATTAGAATAACCTGACCTGGTGCCAGGTCCATACCACACTGAAAGGATGGTGGCTGTACATTCAGACATACGTCATTTTGTGTACATTGCAGCACATACTCATTTTGTGTACATTGCACATGTCAATAATACCACAAAATAAAACATGTTAACCCCTTCAACCCTAATTAACAGGAATGGACTGTGATGTGTTCATGTAAGGACCGACCAATCCAACAGTCACACAATTATTTAGTCCATTTATAATGTGGTACTGTTTTTTTTTTCTTCTAAAAATTACGAAAATTCAGATCATGATGAGACAGCTCGCTAGGAGCTGGCTCATCTGGATCTACACTGTTTACAAACACTACTAAAGATGTATGTAGTCTTTAAAGGGTTAAAAATATACATATCCAGTATATTAACAAACAGCATTTTAATATGAAACATTCAACCTGCCAACACTACAGTAGCCTATTTCACCAACATTGCAAAGTATACTTATCTACCAAAATGTACTTTGAGGGAGTAATAATTTATTTTCCCCAAAATCAATTATTTCAATAGAACTAATGACTGCATATATTAGATGATTAAATGTATGCAGAATTATTATACTGAATTTATTACATTATCACAGCCAAAATGGCTGTAATAATGTAATAAATTCAGTATAATAACAAGAAACGAGGCAAAGCCACGAAGGCCAGGTTTTTTCCAAGCATAGACACTTGGATAACATAATTATACCCACTTTTTGTAGACTAAGTGTACGCATTTATCAACCGTATTTTGTAGATTCCTTCATATGTTTGTATTTGCGTGACTGATGCCCGCGCGACAGCATGTGTATTTATTTAGTAAGTGGAATGTATAGTTGTTAAAATCAAAAGTGGCCAACAGAACATTTAGGGCATAATTATCCATTACTGTATATTTTTAAATGTGTGTCGGATTGAATTTTTGATAATGTGTTTACCATTTGAAAAAAAATATATATACAACTACATAAACCTGTCAATGTCCGGAAAATGTGTCGATATGACATACATGATTATATAATTGTTATAAAATGTTCTGATAAAAATACTGGCAGTAAGCATAATAGTACTGGTGCAAGTATATGTGTACACTGTATCCTCTCGTCGGGAACAATTAATTTGAAATTGAAATTTGCAATTTAATTGTGTTGCGTTTCAGAAAAAGTACATTCAACGCCTTTGTAAACAAAGAAATGAGTGGCCAACCAAGACATGCTAAAAAGCACCGTGGCGTACGCATATGTATTTTGAATTCATGTCTGCACACTATATAATCAAGTTAGTTATTTACACACTAAATTTGTACCGACCACAAAATTGTGACATTTGTTTGAAGCCTCTCGTTTGAATTTAGACGCGTTGAATCTGCAAATATAGAAGTTGTGTATTCCAGGGCGGATTCACGTAGGGGAAAACCCGGCGCGCGCCCCCTAACATTTTGCGAGTAAAGATATGTTTGCTCTAAAATGCGTTATAACGCAGCAAAATGGGGTATAGATATCAACAATATTCAGGAGGGCATACCGCCGGACCCACCTAGCAGTCTCCCGAGCTCCGCTTGGTCGACGAACAAACGGTGCTAGTTCGAAAATATAGTAAACTGTTTCAATTAAGAAGTCCCCCCTAACCTGAAATCCTGGATCCGCTCCTGGTATAGATAGACATCTGTAAACCAAGACCTTTTCATAAATATGATCATGCAATATGAAGATCTGCGTAGACACACAATTAAGTCATGAATACATGAATAAATTTTACCCGAGGTTGTCTACACATTTCGAAAATCGGTTGTCTCGTTCAAATGAAGGTTAGCGTTACTCATCAACATGTGTAATGCAGTGTAATCTATAAATAAATCCCAAAATCGGAACTGGGTTTGTACAGCGTGCACGGTTCCGTCTTAGACGGCCGAAAATACACGACCCCGCTCTAATCTGAACGGGACCGTATAGCATAATTAGTAAACAGCGCACACATGCGCCCCGGGGTCGATCTTAAAGTTGTAAGTACATGTATAGCTGATGGTGGTCGCCAGACAGGATAAGTTTGTTTTCTATGAGTATTCAGGTTTCAACCCAAATTAAGAAACATGCAAACGCCTCCATCTACGCCGACTACAATTGTTCTCGCGTTTGTAATTGTTATATAAATAAAGTTTAAAAGAAATATTAGCAGTCGTCCAAATAATATATTATAACAATCATAAATGCAATGTGCCCATTTGTATAAAAATAATCGACAAAATTACTACGTATTTCCTTGAAGGAAACCGAAGAAAAAAAAGACAACTATCTGAACCACTATGAAAACAACTGTACAATTCTGCCACGCATATCCAACATTAAAATATTTGTGAGCCGCAAAGCGTACGGCTATAAATAGGACAACTTATTGCAATGAAGCAACAATTCCAAGTGACAAAATCCGAAGTGACGTTGGTAAATGTATGCGTAACTTTGTGACGTCATTTTCAGCCTTTCGTGACGTTGTCATTAAGGCTGGTTTTCACAGAGCGCGGCCCATATATATATTATATATATTTCTATGAATTTGCTTCCCACATTATTTTGTTTCTCTAATGCCACCATTTTTGTACCTACGGGTTCATGTCATTAAATGCAGCACATCCACGAAAGATTTTCCAAAATCAGCTGTCCGAACAAACGTTATTGTGGATTTCAATTCTGCACTTGCGAACTTCTTAGTCGTACGAAGTTTAGTGAAACGGACCCATGGCGTCTATGCATGTATGAGCTCATGCAATATGCCCGGATGTGCCTATTCGCGACCTATGAAAATGCACAGAACCGTTGTGGAACTTACATGTGACTGTCACTGAAGAAATATATGGGGTTTATGGGTTTTGCGACCAGTGTAGATCCAGACCAGCCTGTGCATCCGCACAGTCTGATCAGGATCTGCACTGTTCGCCATCCCATCAATGAAACACCTGGTATGCTTCTAATAATTAATATAAATCGCTATCAGGCTACAGGACTGTGTTATTTGATCAGAATCTACACTGGTCACAAAACCCATAAGTCCCATTTCTCCAGTCAGAGCCACATATACCAAACAATGTCGACCCCGCCTGGCGGTGGAATGAGTAAATGATCAAAATATTATAAAAAGAATTGTATTGTAAGAAGTGTAGTGACGGGCGCGAGGATCGAACATAGATCATTAGATGATGAGACAATTCCGTCTACCAAGTGTCAAATGTTGGCTGAAGTTATAGTCGGACAACGACACTGGTGCTGTACTCCGCGCCGTCGTAAAGTGTTTCACGTCGAGATATCGCATAAAAGTATATAACGCTTAGTAAACGGCGCAAATGTATTGCGCCGGTTACTAACGAAAATATGTAAATGTTACTAAGTTTAGGTCACAGCTCATCTGGGGGCCGTTTCACTAAACTTCGTGCGACTAAAATGTTCGTAAGTGCAAAATTACGATAGTCTTTAAATTTCACATTAACAATGTTTTCTTGTAAATAATTATTGGATTTACATTTATTGAGCATAGGCTGCATATGCAGACTATGCTCAATAAATGTAAATCCATAAATTGAAAATTTACAGACGATCTTAAATTTGCACTTTACGAACATCTTAGTCGTAAGTAGTTTAATGAAACGGGCCCCAGTTGACAGTCAATGACAGATAGTCCAGCCGCCGAGAGCTTATCCTTGTTTTGAATAATATAGTCTTTTTTAATGGGGATTTTGCTTGCCCAGACCCTCCACATTAAGAATCCGACTCGGCCATCCTTGAGCGTTTTGAGAATTTTTCATAAATCCAAAATGGCCGCCAAACAATTATAGTATGGCATATAGTTGCACCTACGTTAGTAGTATAGTGTGAGGGAGTACGATGGGCAAGGTGTAGCATGTAGCATGACCTACTTTTTTTCCCGCCAAAATTCAAATTAACTGTCAAAATTAAAAAATTCGAATTAACCGCCGAAAATAGATTTTCTGGGATTTCCCTCCAAAAATTCAAATTAACTGCCAAATTTGATTGGATGCGCCGCCGTACCCGCCAAAATTCAAATTTGATTGGATGCGCCGCCGTACCCGCCAAAATTTAAACAACGAGTGCTTTTTGAACGGATGCTCCGCCAAAATTCAAATTTTCTCCCGCCAAGATGCCCCTGCCAACGCGTTTTACTGTCGAAACTTTCGTTAAAAACCCGCCCCCCTCTCCAAAAGCGTAGCTCCCCGAAAGTAAAAAGGCGAGACAACGCCGAAACGCGTAGCCGCCAAAAACGGTGCCGTTGGAGCGTGTTGAGACTCGTTCGAGGGGTTCTCTTCATATATTGCCCGTTATCTTCCAAATGTTGTACGTAGATGCCTATAGTCTGGCTCTATAATTCTGTCTAAAAAAAATGAAATCCAAATTGGCCATCACGCTCGCGCACCGATGAACGAGATGTTTAAATAAATTTCGTAGATTTTTTTCATTTGATGATTAAATTCGAGAATAATGACTAGATGTCAAACATAACGAAGAATTATTTGTTTTCACTTTTCTTTTCGACGTCATTTTTGGAAAACTCTTCATTTGACCTCGGATCTTCCTGAAAAGTGGTTTTTCGGACTCAATGACCTCGATTCACTATAAAATCCATACCCACCATGCATAACAATGACGAAAGCATAGCCGTATCGGATAATGAATCGGATGAAGGAAGTTCGAGTGAAACCTCTGAGGAGCATGAGGAGGATTCCTGGAATTTACTCGTGGAAGAGGCGTTTGAACAATGTCAAACAGCGTTTTTGAGGAGCGGGTTGAAAAATACACGCAGAGTGCTGGCGATCAGTCCGATGCCCGTGAGCACGTATATGAACAAATGCAAGAAATATACAGAAAGGAGCTGATGAACAGCTTCGTGAACAAAATGTTATGGTTTAACGCGCTGCGTAAAGAACCCGTCTATACGACAATAAAGAAAACTGTTTCCGATCTCAAAATGGACGAAGATTTCGATGATGAGGAAGCCTGGAAGTCCGCCACCAGTAAGAGGAAGTACTTGTTCGATCTCATCTTGAAATGTTACGAAGCGCCGGAACTGGAAGAAGACGAACGCATGGATACGGAAGACTCACAAAGCGGAGGAGGAGGGACAGGCGTTAAGACGCCCGCAATCTCCCTAGTTTACCCGGCGCAGCAGCAAGTGGAAATGGCGAGAAGCGAACTGGAAAGAAAGAGTAGGAAGAGGGCGGCGTCACCGATGGACAGAGACGCTAAAATGTATAAAATTGGATAGAATTTAGTTGCGAATGTATAAATGGATTATCTGTACACATCATCGTGTTTTGTTTAACTCCTCACCAGAGGGTCCCAGTGGAGAGATATGGAGCTGGATACTAAACAGTTTAAATGATATAGATTTTCGTGTTAATCTGTAAATGGATTTTCCAGAGCATTGACGAGTGTGTGTACCACTTGGATATTATTATTAGCTAGCATATCAACAAGTTGCCTATTTCATGAATAAATAGATATGTATTATTGTTTGTGGGCGTTATATGTTCTGTGTATACGATCTTACACTCTTGCTATCGCATAATCATTGCCTCTTCATGCCTCCTCACCCCTCCTGACTGTTCCCCATTGACTCTTCATTGTTCCTCACCGACTCCTCACTGTTCCTTAGTGACCTCACTGTTTCTTAGTGACTCCTCACTGTTCTTCACTGTTCCTTATCGACTCCTCACCCACTCCTTACTGTTCCATATCGACTCCGGACTGCACGTACCTCTGAATAGCGACGTCATGACCATTATTGGCACATGTTGATAGTTGATAAATCCGAAATGATCCGCTTGAGCGTATCTGCGTTAAGCCTTGATAACATTGGTGACATTGACCTTGACATATTAATTCGGAACACGACGTAGCTATCATGTACATACACATTCTATCAAAGTTTGGTGATTTCTAGAATGGAAAAACTACCTCCTCTTATAACTCATCCGCCTGCTTGCCACTTGACGTAGCTCAATATACACCTCCTCATAGCCTCCTCATAAATCCGCAGCTCCTCCTTACACATTCGTACTTGCCTCATTCGTACGTAATTGGTAGTTTGACGCTCCAATTGTACTGGTACTGATTCCATCCAGAAAGGACTATCGGGTCGGCTGCGGCAGCACACGCAATCTAGTGTACTGGTTCTACACAGAAAGCCCTCCTCGGGACGGAGGCGGCGGCGGCACAATATGCGCGTGGAATCCATATAGGATAGAAAACCACCGGTCCACTCTAACCGCCTACTAAATTTGAGGTGAAGTCGTTCAGCAGTTATGCCCCTTCTTCGTTGTAGCTCATTATAATTGTCATCGAAGAGCTAACCACTGTGTTTAACCGGTAGCCGTCCATCCACTCTAGCCTTCTACAAAATTAGAGGGCAATCGGTCGAGTAGATCACGAGTTATGCCCCTCTTTCGCTTTAACTCATTAGAACCGTCCTCGAAGAGCTACCGACTATCTTTAAGCGGTAGCCGTCCGTCCACTCTAGCGACCTACACATGTGAAGCCAATCGGCGAAGTAGATCACGAGTTTTTGGATTTTCAAAAGTTATGGCCTAATTACAAATTCTATTTCTAATTAACGTGTGTGTAATATTGGGTATTTGTTTGCCTCCCATTCGATAGTATAATGTTGAACACTATTTACATACCAAATTTGACGACTATAGGACAAACGATTACATGGCCTAATTAAGGTTTTCTATTGTTTTTGCTTACTAATTACGTGTGTGTAATATTGCGTATTCTCCTTATCTCTCATACGACAGATAGTACATGTTGAACACTATTTACATACCAAATTTGAGAACGATCGGACCAAACAGTCAATAGCTATAGCCTAATTATATTGTTTTTGTCAGCTAATTAGCGTATGTGAAATAATGGGTATTCTTTTTTTTCTCCCATACGATAGTACATGTTGAACACTATTTACATACCAAATATGACGACCATAGGACAAACAATTACAAAGTTATGGCCTAATCAAGGTTTTCTATTGTTTTTGTTTACTAAACACGTGTGTGTATTATTGGGTATTCTTTTTTCCTCTTATACAATAGTACATGCTGAACACTATTTCCATACCAAATTTGGCGTTCATAAGACGAGTAGTTTTAGAATTATTATATTTTAAAGTTTTTCGGTAATTGGAACAGTCCATGTTAAGATACTTAGGGTGAATGGTTCTATAACTTTGTGGGTTTTTTTCATTTTTTTAAAAAATGTGATTATAGTTACCATATACTATTTCGAGGTCACTGATCACGATTTTCGAGGTTTCAGATCGATCAGATGAAAAATGAAAAAATAGAAAAAAATGTGGTTTTTATTTATTATTTATTTTTTTAAACATATTCGCAATCGCTTGATTTTATATATTTTTCAGAGGTTTTGATTTTTTTTAGACTCCATCTAGCAAACATTAAAGTGACTGCGTATAATCTGAGCGGGGCCTACACTTCAGTCACAGACGCGCACTCTGATCTGAGTATAGACTGTTCACAGACGCGCACACTGATCAGGGCTTACACTAGACACAACTTTCCTAAGGTATATACATGTCTGCTATAAGTTTCAGTTTTAAAACACCTTATGTATTTGGGTCAGAATGAAATATGCAGGTCTGTTCAACGCCCGCGTAACCAAAATATGAATTCAATAGACCATTCAAAACTTCACACGATTTGCTTAGTGATAAAACTATTTTTAAATCTGGATATATGTCATTTACATGTATTTGAGTGATACAATATAGACGGACTTCAGTAGTTAGTCGAAAATTAATCCGGGATTTTAACGGCACATCTACAAATAAGTTTTATTTTATGGAATTATTAGAATTGACAGGAATACATGTGTGTTACGTTTTCCCGTCAATTAGCGCGGGAATATACAACGGTGTAAAGTCTCATCAACGCGCGAGTGTATAATTCAGAGTGTGTGTGTGATGTGTTGTGGTGTATTCGCTTATTAATGTTGGTGAAAGTTGGCATGAATTTTACAGCAGATTACATGGAATTATTATGTGTGCCTTTTACGGAATTATTGTGTCTGCTATGACCTGAAAGTGGTTTTTCGGATTCAGTGAGCGATTTCCCAAAAAGTGTGAAATTTTCATCGAAATCGGAGCAAAAAAAGTAAACATTTATCACCATTTATCAAAAAAAATGGTGGTAATGTGTTGGTATGTATTTTATAGTGAATCGAGGTCACTGAGTCCGAAAAACCACTTTTCAGGAAGATCCGAGGTCAAATGAAGATTTTTCCAAAAATGACGTCGAAAAGAAAAGTGAAAAAAAATAATTCTTCGTTATGTTTGACATCTAGTCATTATTCTCGAATTTAATCACCAAATCTACGAAATTTATTTAAACATCTCGTTCATCGGTGCGCGAGCGTGGTGGCCAATTTGGATTTCATTTTTTTGTTTTTTTAGACAGAATTATAGCGCTAGACTATAGGCATCTACGTACAGCATTTGGAAGATAACGGGCAATATATGAAGAGAACCCCTCAAACGAGTCTCAACACGCTCCAACGGCACCGTTTTTGGCGGCTACGCGTTTCGGCGTTGTCTCGCCTTTTTTACTTTCTTTCGGGGAGCTACGCTTTTGGAGAGGGGGGGGGGGGGGCGGGGGGGCGGGTTTTTTAACGAAAGTTTCGACAGTAAAACGAGTCACGAAGCGTTGGCAGGGGCATCTTGGCGGAGATCAAAAACGCTCGTTTAAATATTGGCGGGAGAAAATTTGAATTTTGGTGGAGCATCCGTTCAAAAAGCACTCGTTGTTTAAATTTTGGCGGGTACGGCGGCGCATCCAATCAAATTTGAATTTTGGCGGGTACGGCGGCGCATCCAATCAAATTTGGCAGTTAATTTGAATTTTTGGCGGGAAATCCCAGAAAATCTATTTTTTGCGGTTAATTCGAATTTTTGAATTTTGGCGGTTAATTTGAATTTTGGCGGGGGAAAAGTAGGTCATGCTACATGCTACACCTTGCCCATCGTACTCCCTCACACCCTACTACTTACGTTAGCTACTCTAGCAATTTAAACGTGTAAGGTGGATTTACTTAACATATCGAAATAAGTTGTTAACATTAAGATTCAATTCAATACACAATGACACAGGAAAAATCCAAAATGGCCGCCAAATGTAAGATATTTTACATACAACTGTTGTCACATTCCAATCAAAGCAAACATGTATACTAATCGTGGATATATTCAGTTCAGTAAGTTTTCTATGTAATTAGACAAGTTTGTGAAGAGCAGAAGTCCAATATGGCTGCCATATATAAATAAACTATCCAATTTAATGATAATCAAAAATAGTAATAATTAAGCACAAAATTGCATATGGACGTCATATCGGAGTGAATTGGTATATATGTATTGAATTCATGTATACAATGAACGTTTTCTGTAATTTAGGGATATAATTACATATCTGTGCCAATAGCAGAAATCAAAGATGGTCGCTAAATATAAAAAAAATATATAATGCTTTCTTACATGGCGCAAATTGCATAATAACTACTCGAGTTATTGAATAATTGATGGTTTATGGACACATTGAATGTTTCATATAACTTTCAATACAATGTAACACTTTTGTCAACGGCAGAATTCTTAGATGGCCGCCAAATATATTCAGCAAAAAAATGAAACGCCCCTCTATTATAATTGTGATATCTACATCTGTGTACATGCAACATGCCCATTGTACATGTAGCTGAGACCCTAGCGACGTTATGTATACGGTTGCGCAATGCTTTCCCCATAAATGCAATGTTTTCAACTCGTCCACCAACCTGAACGTTGATTTCCATGTTTTCCCCGTGCATGTTCTACTTATGGCCAATTAATATATTCCGTCCATGGCGTACGAGCAATGCGCAAGTGGCTTATTTGAACATTAAAACTAAACACGGTACTGACATATGGGGTCTGTTCGTGACCATCCGCGAGAGTCCCTAAGTGACGACGGCCAGGACGGACCGGTATATCACGTTACATGTAATATTATATATACGTCAACGTAGATTTTCAGCCACCATCACGGCACGGTGTCTCGGAGCAGATTCTTCGAAGTCGTTTACGTAATAATACCAAGCCAATATACACAGGTCAAATAATGACACGACGTCACCGCACTGCCAGACGTAATTGTGTGGTCTCAACGTCATTATAATCGGCGGAGGGAAGATTGAAACCAAGTTTTGTTTACAGACGAATCGCGATTCACTGTCAACCATGCATATGGAAGATTACGCGTGTATATGTGTAAGAATGAAAGATTCGCAAATTGCTGTGTTGTGAAGAAGGACAGGTTTGAGGGACGTAGTGTAGTGTATTGAGGGATGATCATGGAAACACGCAAGATAAATCTGGTAGTTTTGGAGGGCCATCTCAGTGCTCAGATTTGTAGTAATCAAGTATTAACTCCTTAACACATATTTCGCCATTCCTTGATTGGCATGAAACCGGCGTGACGTCTGCAGCAAGATAATGCCCGCCAATTGAAAACCTTTGGGATGAGCTAGGTCATAAAGCGGGAGCTAATAAGGAACTCACTAATATTTTTGTAATCCGACTCGAGCATTGCAAGGAAAATGGCACTAATCATGTGTTACGTTACGTCGATACGGCTTCAAATTGCAGCACACATACATGCAAATGTTGGTCACACTCGGTATTAAGGTTATTTAAATGCAGATGACCATTTTGACACATACCATAACAGCGTTGCAGTGGTAGCACACAAACATGTTTCGTGATAGCAAACATTGGTCAATTGAAATGGATCCATAAATGATAAGCTTTCATATGTGCTAAGATTGTATTATCTTCGTATAAACAGGGAGTAATAGTTAGTTTTTGTGCTCAGTATATAATTATTATCTCCGTTTCCTTCTCTAAATTATTGCTTTTGTGATTAAATTTTGTTTCTTTGATCAGCATTTAAATACACTGACGACGACATATGTGAACAGTTTTACATATCATATGTATTCACAGCATAACATGTTTTATGCAATTGTATCAACTGGACATGCATATCAGGCGCTGAATTCTGTCGTATGTTTAAACAATGAAAATGGTATATAACTATGCACATTAATACGACAGAGCATACACTATATTAATTGTTTGTCATAGAAACATAACACAACGAAAATGGATATACATAAAATATCTCCTCATACAAATACAGTTTGCTTTATAGTATCGATACTAGTCTGAATATATATTAATTACTTGAATTGAATTTACCAAATAATATGTGATATTAAAAGATTGTACATCAATCAACATGTGCATACAGCCGTTTTGTGGAAAGTATGTAGCTTTCAGAGAATGGATTATCTTGACATAATATATGTATATGCTGGCCACGCAGACTGCAAACCAATACACAGAAACATGCAATCATTTAATAATATCAGTAGGCGTCCTTAGTGGTTATGCATGTTAAATATGTTACAAGCAAGTAATTGTAACCAGAAACTGAAATAAGCCTTACTGGAAGGATGAACTATTGTATTGTTGTCACCAATTATAACAGAACTATATAGATGTATCATTCAATTGTATTATACAGACACCCACCTTGTTACTGGGGCTACCCAGAAGAACAGTTTCACGTGGTGTTGCACAGTAAAATAATGTTAAACATTTAAGCGTTTGGAGGCAACGATATGGAAGAAAGACGCTTGTATGTATGCACATTAGGAAGTTATTAAAGTTCCACAATCATCTCCATGCTAACAACCCCACTATTGCACTATTTAATTATCATTACATAATTTGGCAGCCTTTTTGGAATTGGTGTGAGAGTGTTACAAGCATGAATGTTGATATGAAATTTCGAGACAAGAAAGTGTTACAAAATAAACGGAAAAATATCCAACATGTATAACTAAATGTACTAATTTAACTATTATATAGTTTAGCGGCGGCCATCTTAGCTGTCTAATGGTATATATCAACCTAAGAAATGTTCATTGTTACTTCATACCAGGATTTTGCATTCTTAAATCTTCGATGTGGTATCCGATTGTAATTATATAAGGTATTTACTACACACATTGATTATAAGGTATATCAACATAGTTGGCGTCCATGTTGGACTAATGCTATTGAAACAATTATCTAAATGCATACCTAAGGTAATGAAATCAATGTATACCTAAATAAAATATTGGTATACACATTTGTTCTAATATGGGGTTCGAGTGCAATTATATACATGTAAGTTTTTCTTATTTCAAGAAATGAATGCGCAAGAAAATTGTAATATATTTGTATTTGACGCCCTTCTTGCACTTCTGCTATATATACTATTATCTAATTTCACATCAAAGTTATAAAAACAAACATTTATTGTTTCAATCAATTCAGGATTAGAAAATGTGTTTTCTTTCATATGACAAACGAGTGAAATTATGTAAAATGGTCACTTTTGGCGGCCATCTTCGATTTTCCCCATATCGCAGTTATAGAATTTAATTTTAAAGTTACTCATTTGTATCAAATACATATATTATACACACTTAAATTGTTTAATTGCCTCGTGTGCATGCAACTATATGGCACAATATATCCATTTGCAGCCATCTTGAATTTATGAAGATTTCTCAAAACGCTCAAGCATGACAGATTTTCATCAGTTGGATTCAAAAACTAGAAGGTCTAGAGATGCAAAATCAGTAATAATGTTATTCAAAACAAGATGAAGCCCAAAATCGACGTTTGGCGGCCGGACTAAGATGCGAATTGTCTGCCAGAATATCTGCTTTTGAGGGACTACAGTGATCGAAAACTCCATAAGCACCATTTCTCCAGTCACAGCCACATATAATACCTAATTTCGTGAGAATTGCAGATTATCCCCATTTTACCTAGACAAACCCACATTATTCATGCCCAGGCCGTCGACACAGTGATAAGATTATATAATTATATACACGTATACTGTTTTCAGTCTGTCAGTCAGTCGCGGGTATATTACCCTTAGGTTGGAAGGTAATATCGTATATAAGTCAAGTATAGAAAGAATAAGCGGGTATTGGAAGCACTGAAAAATGTAAAGTGATGATATACGAAATTGACGTTGCAGTCCCTTGAAATGTGCCATTGGGTTGTATCATTAAAACGATATTGTCTGGAAAGTTTTTAAGATATAAATCCCATTTGTCAACATAGCTTCCTCTTTTCCTCTTTGGGTGAGGGCCGATTTTCAACTTATTGCCCCTTGTCCTTTCTTGGACTACTGATCATGCAAATATTACAGGCAATGAACTTGCAGACTACCTGGCTAAACAGGCAGCTAAAGCAGTAGAACTAATACATGATTCAGCATCAGATGTAACAACAATTGCAGACATTAAAAGGGGTGGACGAAAATCAAAATTCAAGAAATGACAACGTCGATGGCATATGGAAGACACGGGTCGGCCTCTACACCAGAATCGACATTCAGTGTATTTGAAAAAGGCTTTTATATGCCCCAGATGGAAAACAATGTTCTCTCATAAGCCAGCTGAGAACGGGGTATCGATGGTCTAGTAACATAAGGTCGTAACTGCTATGCTTTAGCATAGCAGTTACGACCTTATGTTACTAGACCATCGATATTGTAAGTTGAATGCATATATATGCACCGATTCCAAATGGCAGATATGAATGAACTCTATCGTATAGCTGTTTTTCCGGTATGCACTATTTATAGACCGCGATGTATTTTCGCTATCACATACACAAGTACGTTGGTTCTTAGCCACGTGGTTTGCGGAATGTGACGTGGGAGTACGGCTTTGATTACTATGTATTTTTGTTTGTTTGTGTTGTACGTTTCCGATTTGTTTCAAGTCGTCAGATGCATATACATGTACGTTCTATAAAGTTATTATAACCTCTTTAGACACGAAAATCACCAGATTAACCAGATGTATTACACTCTTGCGAGTTATTTGCATGGTTTTCGCTGTGAGAGAAAACCCGTAATCAAGTGCACCCTCTTTTATTACAGTCAAAATAAAGTTATTTGATAATTTGGAGAGTCTCGACTAATGTACAATGTTAATGCAATTGAACACATTCCAAACATGCACTCAAAGTATGATCATGTATAGAACGGGTCCTTAAGAATGCGTACTGTAAGATTGACGTCACTTGGTTACGAATCCACCTGAAAATAAAGTTATTCAGACAAGCAAAGTGGAACTTAACTAAACCTGACACCATTGAGGTTCCCGCTGTAATTAAGGAATACAACCATGGGCAGTTGTGTTTACTGTAGTATAAAACAAATTGGTCTGTTTAAAGTGTGTGGAGTCCAAAGGACTCCTCGCAAACTTTAAACATGCCAAATGTTTTTTGTTATACTACAGTTAACGCAACTGCCCATGGTTTCATTCCTTATTACTCATATTTACATTGCATTTTCGAATAGTTTCAAAGATGTAAATAAACATATACGGCGTAATAAATAGGAATCTAATGGGTACATGTGTGCGCGTTTCGTAATCACTGACAGTTTATCATTACATGTATGTGGTTGTGAATGGAGGAATGGGACTTATGAGTTGTATGACCAGTGTAGGTCCAGATCAGACTATGTGGAAGTGGTTTTTTGAGGCTACACACCAATTCACTTAAATATATTAAAAATAATATTTTGTTTGTCGTTACTCATGGTTTAAATTACGTTACTGCATTCGGGTGAATTGCATTGCGTTACTAAAGTTTTAACGACGTTACATGAACTCCATGTTTACACAATGTAGCTCACGTGGTCTTATTTATCGTGTTATTTATATGCACTTCTTTTAAAGTATTCCACTGACGACTAGTCACAGGATCTGGACGATAATTTACAATACCTCATCGAACATTTGCTATATAAATAGCGGCGTACAGGTCGTGTTATCAGTGCGTATTACTGCTCAAGGACAAAAACATGAATTCGCTGTTTGTAATATTATCGAGCCTGCTGGCAGTGGCTATGTGTCAGGGGGATCATGGATGCTGTATACCGGAAACAATCACGGCAAATGTGGCGGTTATGATGGCGGAAGTTGTCGACGGAAAGCCAAAGATTACCTCGGTGATTGCTCTACACAACCGTCTGCGTTAAACTTGCCAGGATTATCAACGCTTCTGAAGATCTATTGGCACTCCCAACTGTCAGTCAATAAATTTGATTGTCTGAGCCCGAGCTGTAACACAGCTCAGGCTCTGCCAATCAATATGCTTGAAAGGAAACGATTGATAAATATTGGCAAGGTTAGCGCAGACGTTGGTGTAACATCGTTCGTACACAGGAATTCGACTGTATCTTGCATTTTGACGGACCTCCGTAATAAAAAATACGATTCTCCCCCATTTTAGTGAATTGTCTGTTTTCACACATGCGCAAAACGTGCAGCTTGATCAGGTCTATGACAGGTAGTAGTAAAGCCGCATATGAGAATATGCACATTAAGGGCTGACTATATAGAATATGACCTTTTGTTTCAAATACAATAGAATCATACATGTGACTTAATATATATATATAAAGTATGTCTGACCCTGTTGTTCTTAGAGTATATTATACAGAGCATTACTATTAATTTGCCAATAAACCCTTCATATATCAGAATGTGTATATAGATTTGATGAAAACAAGGCATAGCACGCTGTAGTATGACGTATCCCCAGCATGTTACACCAACTGTCATTCATGTGTTTGTGTTTGTGAAACTGGCCGATGGCTTGTAAGATGGCCGACGTGGCAACTCCATGCACTATAATATAAGAAGAAAATGTTCATGTGCATGTTATGCATATATCCCACCACATTTACGAAGCAATTATGCACGAATCATTGGATGCTCAGGGGCCCCACGGGTCCTTAAAGGTACATGCCCACTCAGTGGGCACAACATGTTCTTTAGGAATTAAATAAGTGTATAATTGTGTCACTATTACACCAGTTTGCGAGTGCCTGCTGTACACCATTACCCCATGTTTCGATTGGCATTATTATACATGTTATACCAGACGTAAATCTCCACACTGATATAAGGGGCGATAACCGTGTTTTCTTAAAATGTTAACGGACAGTACTATTTATCCTCTATTTATTTTTTGATGTGCAATGATCATACTTTATAATCTGATGAAAATAGTATTTTTTTAGGTGACGCATTTAATTAGTATATAATTGTTGTTATCTTGCTAAAATAGCACAGTTAGAACATAATTATGCAAATAATATCGTATTACAGCTGCTTATTTAGGTCATACACAACCTCGTATCATAACAAATGAAATACATGTAATGTGTTTAAGGCGCTAACGTCAATATTGTAGTGGCAAGTTCATATATCGATGGTCTAGTAACATAAGGTCGTAACTGCTATGCTAAGGCATAGCAGTTACGACCTTATGTTACTAGACCATCGATATGGTAATTTGAGAATTACATGTATCGATATCCTGCAGAAATACATTTAATGCAGTCAGCTATACGAGTATTGATTTTCCATTTCCTGTCAAACAAGTAGTCATTAATTGTATCGATGCAGTATGTAAATTACAATTTTAAACATGTTATTTTGTTATGATACGAGGTCGTGTCCGACCAAACTTAGAAGCCTTGTTCAAATATAGAATTATACCGATGAAAGCCGAAACACGTCGAATGCCTCAAAGGTCTCGAAACGGCTGTAACATGGTCATAATTACAAGGAGGAAACCGCAGTCGTTTTGATGAAAAATAAGATTTACCTAAGATATCATGGGCGCCGCCATTAATGCAATGTAAACAATAGACCACGTGATCCCATACCATGTACTATGCATTGACTGGATACGGATAGCCAGATAACAGAGGATTTGAAACTAGTTTCTTTGACAAGTCATTGTTCTAGTTACGTCACATGACGTAACCGAAATACTTCTACATAATAATGCAACCGCACTGTATACGTAATTCGCCCTATATTCTAAGCCAATCGCTGGCCAGTATTGCACTCCACTTATTGCACGTATTGCAATATTTAACCCCAATAAGTTACATATTACCAGATTTAATGACTCCTTGTTTGACAGGAAATGGAAAATCAATACTCGTATGGCTGACTGCATTATATATCTGGCCAATTATAAGTATGTTATTGTTCACATATCGGATTTTAAGGAACTAAATGCTGCGGTGGTCGCCCACGCTCCCTCGCATTTAATTCTTTAAACATCCAATGTGTGAACAATAACTTATACAAATCCGGTAATATGTGAGTTATTGGTGATACTATTGTAACAAGTGGAGCTCGATACTGGCTAGTGGTAGGCTTGGGAAGTAGGGTGAACTATACGTAATAGTTATAGTTCACATATTGAATTTTTAATAAATTAATTTCGTAGCGAGCGGTAGCGAGCGAGAAATTAATTTTATTAAAAATTCAGTATGTGAACTATAACTAACTTATTGTTTGCCACGCCTCATCGCGTCTCATGTTTCGTTTGAACGGAGCGCCGCCCCCTAATCCTATACGCTTGCAAATTTCGATACTATTACATGAGTGGCGGTTCTACAATGAATCGATAATTTACACGCTGTGATATGATGCGTGTGCCAGGAAATTACGTCAACAGGGCGGTTCCTCTCGTCTAAATATACCTTTGCAAGTAATACAACATTTAATGATTAATTTAATAGATATTGACGAAATCGTCGTAATATGCGATTAATTGAGACGAAATGCTGTGCTTTCATTGGTCGAGATACTAGGGCAAACAATAATTCTGACTGAGTGCATGTTTATTTTTTAGGGGGGCATAGGCCTGTACATGGACAACACAATCGGGATGATCAATTATCAGATCGATCTCACTGTGGACCAGAAACAGATCACAAAGAGGGTGCTGCAAGACTTCAATACGGTCAGTGTACGCTGCCGCCTACGATAACCATGCCACATATTTGGCAATGTCTTTATATCAAAATACTTGAAAATTGTACTTGAAATCAAGCGGTTTTATTGGCTCAGACAATCAAATTGCTCGATTATGAGTTGGTATTGCCAATATATGTTCAGAAAGGTTGATTATCGGGAAAGTTTAACGCAGGCGGTTGTGTAGGATAACTGTTCAGTCACTGTATCATGTCATCCGGTGTTCTATAAATGTGGCTGTGACTGGAAAAACGGGGCTTATGGGATTTATGAATTGTGTTCCTGATCAAATAGCACACTCGTGTAGCCTGGTTTTGTATTGCTTGTTAGAAGCAAGGCGGCTGTTTCAGTGATGGAATGGCGAACAGTGCAGATCCTGATCATACTGTGCGGATACACAGGCTAATCTGGATCTATACTGGCCGTAAAACCGACAAGCCTCATTTCCAAGGTGCATGATCACGTGGTTACAACAACAACGCCGCCCACTCCAAAGTAAGTATTATTTGATATTTTCTTTAATATAATATGCAACGGATTTTGATGAAATATGGCGCAGCAAACGCGTCTTCATGAGCTGCATTTGGTGGTCTAGGGAGTTTGGCAGGCTTATGTCATTTTTGCGAAGAATCGATTTCCGTGTCAGAGACACGGAAATCGATTCTTCCCAAAAACGACAGAAGTTTGGGCGAAAATACAGAGACCACCAAATGCAGCTTAACAAGACGCGTTTGATGCGCCATATTTCATCAAAATCCGTTACGTAATAAGGACATTATAAAAGAATACGTACTTTGAATCGGTAATTGTTGTTGTTGTTGTTAGTACCACGTGATCATACACCTTGATTTTCCCAGTCACAGCCACAAATGATTTGTGCACATGTCTTGATAGTCCCGTCGGTAGATCATTGGACCTGTGCGACAGTAGTTCTGAATACATAACTCGAATTGCATTACATTGCATTGGCTTACATAAGCGTTATGACGTATAGTATTTTTTAATCGTTCTTTGTTTACTGTTTACTTAATAATTGTACAAATACACTCTTCATTAAATGAGTTTATGATAATATGTTTGCTTCACGCACATCTTCTTAGGTACAATCACAGGTGACGGGAACAAAATCACATGACGGTGTATGTATAGTGATAATAGTATATATACAAGTAACAACAGACTATCAGATTAGTTGTTGTTCCCATCACCTGTGGGTACAATAACAATATAGCGAAATATGAACGTCAACGCCCTGCATATGATTGCTATATTTTAGTACTCGAGACGTAAACGTTATCATACAGTCATGTAATTCCCACATAGTTTTACTGTTGACTCTTGTGTAGCGATACAGTGCATATAAAGAGAAACAACGTGCAGATAATGCGGCGATAAGAGCATGAACTAGCTACTGTCTGTTTCACGAAAGCTGCCCACATGTTGCGGCCATATAAACAATTCAAAAACAATTTTTTTTGATAATATTAAATTCAAGAAAAATTTAGGAATGAGCCTTCTTTTTATTTCGTGAAATGTGGTAAAATATTGATTTTATTGCGAAAAAAAAATAAATTTCCCCATGTCCCCATAGGCATAGACATCTTCACAGAGTGAAGATATCTATGAGGATTTAACACGGGGAATCTTTTTAGAATTTCAAAAATACTGGACCAATTTTTGTCGCGCCCGTTTGCGGACAGCGCGATATAGTCGGCACTTTGGCGTACGTACGCCGTACGTGTGTCCGGTTAAAGTTTTTGGTTAAGTTGTTTGGTTAAGTTTTTTGGTTAAGGTTGTTTTTTGGTTATGTTTTTTGGTTAATTTTTTGGTTAATTGTTCTGGTTAAAGTTTTTGGTTAAGTTTTTTGGTTAAGTTTTTTGGTTAAAGTTTTTCGTTATACTATATCTCTGCAACTGCTTTGCCCATTACCTTGAAACTTCACATGGGTGTTTATCATCATCTATATTTTCATTCTACCCCCCTCCCGTACGGCCCCTGTGCCTAATGTCAAGGTCAAATTACTTTGAAGTTTTTGGTTAAGTTTTTTGGTTAAAGTTTTTGGTTAAGTTTTTTGGTTAAGTTTTTTGGTTAAAGTTTTTGGTTAAGTTGTTTGGTTAAACTTTTTCGTTATACTATATCTCTGCAACTGCTTTGCCCATTACCTTGAAACTTCACATGGGTGTTTATCATCATCTATATTTTCATTCTACCCCCTCCCGTGCGGCCCCTGTGCCCAATGTCAAGGTCAAATTACTTTGAAGTTTTTGGTTAAGTTTTTTGTTTTTTGGTTAAAGTTTTTGGTTAAGATTTTTGGTTAAGTTTTTTGGTTAAAGTTTTTGGTTAAGTTGTTTGGTTAAACTTTTTCGTTATACTATATCTCTGCAACTGCTTTGCCCATTACCTTGAAACTTCACATGGGTGTTTATCATCATCTATATTTTCATTCTACCCCCCTCCCGTGCGGCCCTTGTGCCCAATGTCAAGGTCAAATTACTTTGAAGTTTTTGGTTAAGTTTGTTGGTTAAAGTTTTTGGTTAAGTTTTTTGGTTAAGTTTTTTGGTTAAAGTTTTTGGTTAAGTTTTTTGGTTAACTGTTTTGGTTAAAGTGTTTCGTTATACTATATCTCTGCAACTGCTTTGCCCATTACCTTGAAACTTCACATGGGTGTTTATCATCATCTATATTTTCATTCTACCCTACTCCCGTGCGGCCCCTGTGCCCATGCAATGTCAAGGTCAAATTACTTTGAAGTTTTTGTTTTTTTCCCGCCCGCTTGCGGAAAGCGCGATATAGTCGGCACTTTGGCGTAGGTACGTACGTACGTGTGTCCGGTTAAACTTTTTGGTTAAGTTTTTTGGTTAAAGTTTTTCGTTATACTATATCTTTTTTTTTAGTGTCCATGCCTCGCCACAAGGCGCGACATGCAGGCCGCGGCCATCTAGTTAATTTAACTTTTGTTTTCTTAGTTAGATCATTTCCAAGCTATCTAGCTAGGTTTCGGTCCTTCGGAGTCAATTTCCAATTTTTTTCGTTTTTTGACTCCTACCACAACTCCTCTACCTCTTTTGTCCCCATGTTAAATTCCCATAGAGAAATTTTTCGTAATAAAACCAATATTGGACCAAATTTCACGAAATAAAAGAAGGCTCATTCTTAAATTTTGATAAAATTTAACATTATCCAAAAAAATATTATTTTGCATTGTCTATATAGCCGCACAATTTGGGCAGGTTTCGTGAAAAAGACAGTAGGTTAAATTAACCGTCTCATAACCTCCTTAATTTAAAGCAGACAGTTCGACTGTATTGCAACTAATAGTAAAGTGCTACGAAAGTAGTACATGGTCCTGGTATAACGTATACCTTTCCGTTTTCAGAAAACGCAGTACCTGATTCAGAATGGCAGATGTACCAAAACAACTATATATGACTGGAAGCCAATCTGCTTTACCGGTATGTATCTCAACGTCTTACCTGTCAGCCAATTGTTTACACAAATATAAATGGCTTATGACAAAAACATTGCTATGACGTGTTGTAGCCAATTTCCTAAAATTCATATGACACACGTGTAGTAATATATTTATTTAATTTAGCAAATTCGATTGGCTAGCCGCATCACCGCTGGCTAGTGGGCCGTTTTGTACGTGCATGCGGCCGACCGACCGACCGACCGACCGGACCTACTGACTGACTCACCCACCCACAACGTTTGTTCTTGTATTGCAACACTTTTCTACATTATAGATGATACCTTCATGGGAAATCTGTATTTCGGATCGAGCACAGCCTCACTGGACGCGAGCAGCTATCGGATGGTAGATGGTAACATCACGACCTACGTCACAGTCACGAGTGAGAAGTCGTGTATACCGATTGGCCAATGGGCTTATGGTCAGAGCCAGGGAGGTAAATACACAACGGGTGCGAAGTCGGGTTGGGAAAATTTACGGTAAGTTCGAATGGGTAGATGGGCATTGCTGTAAAGTGGGTACGAAGTCGGATTGGGTAGCGGAGCGTCCCTTGTAAAGTGGGTACCAAGTCGGGTTGGGAAGATCTACGGAAAGTCCGAATGGGTAGAGGGGCGTCCCTTGTAAAGTGGGTACGAAGTTGTGTTGTTAAAATCTACGGAAAGTCCGAATGGGTATAAGGGCGTCCCTTGTAAAGTGGGTACGAAGTTGGTTTTGGAATATTTGCGGAAGGTCCGAATGGGTATAGGGGCGTCCTTTGTAAAGTGGCTACGAAGTCGGGTTTGGAAAATGTACGGAAAGTCAGCATGGCTATAGGCGCGTCCCTTGTAAAGCAATTGTCTCACATTTGTCTGCTATTTAGAGTCATGTGGCTAGCGTGACTAGAGAAATCGAGCTTATGGGATTTGCGGGCGGTGTAGATACAGGTAAGCATCCGCACAGTCAGATAAAGATCTGCACTGTTCGCCATTCCATCAAGCATACTTCTAACAAAGGATGTAGATAGGTAGCACGCTACATGAGTATCAGAGCTATACTGGTTACCAACTCCAAGACGTTATTATGTCCTCTATGCGATAGCAAGGAGGGCATATTGCTTTGCTCTTGAGGTTCCGTACTTCCGTCCGTACATACGTCCGTCCGTGTACATTTACGTAGCAAAGTCGAAAGTTTGTATTACTTGAATGATTGCTTTAATATTTGGACAGTTCATTCACCTGAATATGTGTGACGCACTCGCACCACCAATGACATGTCCTTGACATGTGTGACCTTCGAAATGGTGCTGAAACAGTTTAGCAATTTTGTTACGTCGAAACGTTTATAAGAGTGTACCCATCATCAGATCATGTAATATCTTCAATATTACTTGAAGGATTGTTTTAATATATGGACCCTTTATTCACCTGAACATGTGAACATTCACACCACCAATAACATGGCCTTCACCTTTGTGACCTTCCAAATGGTGCTTAAACAATTGTCTGTACGTCAAAAAGTTTGTAAGACTTTCTCAAATAACTTTTGTGTAAATTTAATGGTTTCTGTGTTTAATCACACTGTCTAATTAGAGACGCCATGCGGGCATGTCCATGTTTTACAAACATAATTTCACGGCAAGTGTATCCAGTCTCGGCCACATATGCCTATCTTGTTGCTGAATAATTGAATACGAATAATTGTAATTGTCAGTAACATTCCCGAACAATTGCATCAAGCACGTGACTGACCGAACACGTGGCATTAAAGGTTTGTATTCGTGTCTGAGATGATGTCTCAGTAGCCGATTTCATCAACATCGCAAAGTATACTTTTCTAACAAAGTATACTTTGAGGAAGCAATCATTTATTTTTCCTGAAATGCATTATTTCATATAGAACTAACAACTGCATATATTTGATGATTAAAAGTATGCAGAATTATTATACTGAATTTATTACATTATCACAGCCAAAATGGCTGTGATAATGTAATAAATTCAGTATAATAAAAATTAATAAATTTATCCTAAAATTGAAAATTTCTCCCTCAAAGTATACTTTGCTAGAGAAGTATACTTTGCAATGTTCGTGAAATCGGCTACAGATATCCAAAACATATCATAAGATTGGTCCGTCGCTACCCACCCAAAGTGTATGGTGTTACCACTCAGTTGAACCGCCTCGCCGAGACGGACCAACTATATGGTTCGACCATGTCCAGTCGTAGGTAAACGTTTGCCGTGGCACGAGGGAACTGTTTGAACCCCAAGGCCGTAGGCCGCGGTTTCAAACAGTTCCCGAGGGGCACGGCAAACGTTTACATTTCCGTCGGCGACAATCATGTTAACGGACATTACTATTTATTCTCTGTATTTATTGTTTGATGTGCAATGATCATACTTTATAATCTGTCGAAAATTTTATTTTTTCAGGTGACGCATTTAATTAGTATAAATAATTAAAACTTATCATGCCTCATTTGCATATTAAAATAGCCTGATACCACCGCGCGTCACTATCAGTAAAATAAATATTACTAAATGATTATAAATGTATAGCGGGCACTCGTAACTTTTAGAACTGGTGAAATAGTGACACATTATACACTTAGTTAATTCCTGTAAAGAACATTTTGTGCCTACTGAATGGGCATGCACCTTTAACACGTCGAATGCCTGCGTTCACGTGTATGTCTTTCTTTGTACCATTGCGTCCATTGTGGACCATTTTGGATCGTTGCGTTTATATTTCCAGCTCCGGTGTCAATGTCGCTAGTGATCTCCAACGTCACCAGGTTTATTCCCGACCCCAGCGTATTTGACGTACCAGCCATCTGTAACACGGTACCGCTAACAGACAGGTACTGTCCTGCTAACTTAGAATGTTACTCACGAAAGAGTCGTCTGCCGTTGCTTTATTATTAGCCGATCTATTTATAGATCGGCTAATATATTGGTCATCCATCGAATTCTGAAAAAGTTTGTAGCAACCCTTTTCTCCGCTATTCGGTAATCTACGAACGCGAATTTTGCTGTATCACTTCCAAATTGCATCAACCGATAAAGTTTGCATTTTTGGCAATTATCTCCGTTTAAAACTTTAAATATAGCCAAATAACACAATTTTGAATACGTAATGAGCTGAACGCCGGAAGAGATTGGACCCGGAAGTTGTTGTTGTTGAAGTCCATAGTTGGCTCTAATGGCCATATACGCCAACATACGCCGATTATTGGGCTAATTTAAAGCTTTTATTTATTAAACAGAACAAGTTTCAGCCACGTATAATCGCGTAAAATGTGTGTATTCGGCTAATTTATAATCGACCTCTGCTCAAAATATCCTCCGACTAGCAACCCCAGCATCTCGGGTTTATCCCATTGGATCGCGTATGCGCGTCATTTGACGCTAGTTAATATTCACAAAATTTTCCACCGATCAAAACGAAGAATTGCCCTTCATAGCGAACTTTGATTTGTTTACGTATCATGCAGGGATGGCAGGGATGCATCCAGCACGCGCGATTGCGGCAATCCCCCTTAATTATTGTCAATGCCGCAAATTATTGATTGTCTTGCGCCCGACATCGCGCAAAAAATCACGGATGGGCCCCTTTTTAAATGACCAGTGCGCACATTAAAAAAACGTAATTGACTATTTAAACGCGCTGCGTATTTAAATCATTGGAAGGCGTGCAGTTCAATCGAGTTTGTGCGGCCGTTGAACGTAAGCTTCGAGTCGATTTAAACCATTTAAATCGATAAACAAGGGATAAACAAGTGACAACGTTAACCTGTTATGCTCCATTAAGAAGTAATAAGCTTATGGCAAATCATATTACTTTGGGGCCGAGCTACTAAAGTGACTGGTGTGGCATGGAAATATTGAGTTCTGATTTTGGGAATTTTCCTCATCGTGGACCCGTTTAATGCGCGATAGTACAACCCGTTGGCCCAGCCTTAAATGACATTAGCTGTTGATAGGCCGTTAAACACCAATACTCACTCGCTCATTCATCCCCCCCCCCCCCACCGAGAGTCAGTAACTACTAAAATGCGGACATATATTGAACCCTGATTTGATCGGCTAATAACATCATGCTCTGCATGACTTTTCATATGTTCTTTATCAATACAAACATGGTTTGACAACACTTTAGAATCATTTCCAATCGAAATGATTCTGAAGTGCTGTCAACCCATGTTTTTGATTGCACAAATTGAAAGTAGAAGGCAAACAGCAGGCGACAACATTTAATTCAGCTAGGTAAGGGTAAATATGCACCAGCAGTCTGCTGTGACTGGAGAAATGGGGCTTATGTGATTTGTGACCAAGTATCGTCATGTCAAATAACACACTACTGAAGCCTGATAACGATCTAGTAGGCACAACATGTTCTTTATATCAGATGCATCATCCGGAGGGGGGGGGAACAAATGTTTTCTGGGCCGAATTTTTAAAAAATAAAACTGTGCAGATGCACAGGCTGGTATTCTATAGCTACACTGGTCGCAAGACCCATAAAGCCCATTTCTCCAGTCACACCCACATATATCCTATCCGATTGAACTTTACATGAATATCCACCAGGGGTCCGTTTCACTAAACTTCTTACGACTAAAATGTTCGTACGTGCAAATTTAAGATCGTCTGTAAATTTCAATTTATGGATTTACATTTATTGAGCATAGGCTGCATATGTAGCCTATGCTCAATAAATGTAAATCGAATAATTATTTACCAGAAAACAATGTTAATGTGAAATGTACAGACTATCATAATTTTGCACCTACGAACATGTTAGTCGTACGAAGTTAGTGAAACAGTCCCCAGGATATGGTTTATTAACGACATATGAGACAAGCCAAGTGGTTTTGCACCATATCTTATGAAAAATATTTACAAACTATTTTCCATAAATGACGGCAAAACGTTCAGAAAAAAATGCCGCATTTCCTACGAAAATGTCGTCTCGACGTCATTTACAGAAAATATCTCAGTTCGTATATTATTATTCATCAAAAATCGCTCATGTTCTAAGGTACCATCTCAAACGGATTGGTTCTTAACCCTTACACTGCTGAATTAAATATTGTCGTCTGCTGATTATTTATTTATTGTTTTCCATTTTTATCAACAAAAAAACATAGTTTGTCAGCACTTTAGAATCATTTCCAGTGGAAATGATTGATTCTAAAGTGCTGCCAAACCATGTTTTTATCGAGAAAAAATACAGAATACAAGACAACAACAGACGACACTTTTCGTTTCCAGCGTCCTAAGGGTTAAGGCAGAAAACTTTCGCCAGTGTGTATTGTACGCTGTACATTTTGTAGGTAAAATTGGCACAAATATTTGTTAGAAAATACTAACTAAATGATTATATCCGTATAGCGGGCACTCGTAAGTTTTAGAACTGGTGGAAGAGGGACACAATTATACACGTATTTAAATCCCACAAAGAACAGTTTGTGCTTACTGAGTGGGCATGTACCTTTAAACTTATTTCATTTTCACAGCTTTGTCCATTTGCGTGGAGGTTGAGAATTAATATAAGTTACTATACGATTCTAAAGCTTTTCTGACTTGCAGATGTATTGTAGTTATTTAACAAAAAAACTGCCACACCAAGAGCTAATCAGGAGCTAGTTGCAGCCTGTAATTATGTACCAGGTACGGACGGTACGGGATGGTCACAGAGTTACAGGCTGCAACTAATCAAGAGCATGCAGTATTGAACTCATATGTAGATGTGACTGGAGAAATTGGGCTTGCTGATATTTGTGACCATTGTAGCCCCTGATCAAATAGCACACTCCTGTAGCCGCATAACTATCTATATAGCTTGTTAGCAGCATGTAATATGTTTCATTGGTGGAATGGCGAACGGTGCGGAACTGATCTGGATCTTCACTGGTGGAACATCCCATAAGCCCCATTTCACAATCGCATACAGTGAAACCTGTCTAAACCGGACACCCTGGGGTCACCAGGGTGTCCGGTTTAGACAGGTACCAATGTCATTGAACGCTCTATGAACACTGGGGGTTCACAGGGTGTCCGGTTTAGACAGGTACCAATGCCATTGAACGCTCTATGAACACTGGTGATCCACAGGGTGTCCGGTTTAGAGAGGTACCAATGTCATTGAACGCTCTATGAACACTGGGGGTCCACAGGGTGTCCGGTTTAGACAGGTACCAATGTCATTGAACGCTCTATGAACACTGGGGGTCCACAGGGTGTCCAGTTTAGAGAGGTACCAATGTCATTGAACGCTCTATGAACACTGGGGGTCCACAGGGTGTCCGGTTTAGACAGGTACCAATGTCATTGAACGCTCTATGAACACTGGGGGTCCACAGGGTGTCCGGTTTAGACAGGTACCAATGTCATTGAACGCTCTTTGAACACTGGGGGTCACCAGGGTGTCCGGTTTAGACAGGTGGCAATGCCATTGAAAGCTCTATGAACACTGGGGGTCACCAGGGTGTCCGGTTTAGACAGGTACCAATGCCATTGAAAGCTCTATGAACACTGGGGGTCACCAGGGTGTCCGGTTTAGACAGGTACCAATGTCATTGAACGCTCTATGAACACTGGGGATCACAGGGTGTCCGGTTTAGACAGGTGCCAATGCCATTGAAAGCTCTATGAACACTGGGGGTCACCAGGGTGTCCGGCTTAGACAGGTACCAATGAAATTGGGCGCTGTATGAACAATGGCGGTCCACTGGGTGTCCGGTTTAGAAAGGTACCGATATCATTGAGCGCTGTATGAACACTGGCGGTCACCAGGGTGTCAGGTTTAGACAGGTACCAATGGCATTGGGCGCTGTATGAGCACTGGGTGTCCACTGGGTGTCCGGCTTAGACAGGTACCAATGTCATTGGGCGCTGTATGAACACTGGGTGTCCACTGGGTGTCCGGCTTAGACAGGTACCAATGTCATTGGGCGCTGTATGAACACTGGGTGTCCGGCTTAGACAGGTACCAATGTCATTGGGCGCTGTATGAACACTGGGTGTCCACTGGGTGTCCGGCTTAGACAGGTACCAATGTCATTGGGCGCTGTATGAACGCTGGCGGTCCACATGTTGTCCGGCTTAGACAGGTACCAACGCCATTGAACGCTGTATGAACAATGGGGGTCCCAGGCTGTCCGGTTTAGACAGGTACCAATGTCATTGAGCGCTATATGAATTTGGCGGACCCCAGGGTGTCCGGCTTAGACAGGTACCAATGTCATTGGACGCTGTATGAACACTGGCGGTCCACAGGGTGTCCGGTTTAGACAGGTAGCAATGTCATTGAACGCTCTATGAACACTGGGGGTCTCCAGGGTGTCCGGTTTAGACAGGTACAAATGTCATTTAGCGCTGTATGAACACTGGGGGTCCCCAGGGTGTCCGGTTTATACAGGTACTAATGTCATTGGGCGCTGTATGAACAATGGCTGTCCACAGGGTGTCCGGCTTAGACAGGTATCAATGTCATTGATCGCTGTAAGAACATTGGCGGTCCCCAGGGTGTCCGGTTTAGACAGGTACCAATGTCATTGAACGCTGTATGAACACTGGCGATCCCCAGGCTGTCCGGCTTAAACAGGTACCAATGTATTTGAGCGCTGTATGAACACTGGGGGTCCCCAGGCTGTCCGGTTGAGAAAGGTAACAATGTCATTGAACGCTCTATGGACACTGGCGGTCCCCAGGCTGTCCGGTTTAGACAGGTACCAATGTCATTGAATGCTGTATGAACACTCGGGGTCCCCAGGGTGTCCGGTTAAGACAGCTACTAATGTCCTTCGGCGCTGTATGAACACTAGCTGTCCACAGGGTGTCCGGCTTAGGCAGGTACCAATGGCATTGATCGCTGTAAGAACATTGACTGTCCCCAGGGTGTCCGGTTTAGACAGGTACCAATGTCATTGAACGCTGTATGAACACTGGCGATCCCCAGTCTGTCCGACTTAGACAGGTACCAATGTATTTGAGTGCTGTATGAACACTGGGGGTCCCCAGGGTGTCCTGTTTAGACAGGTAACAATGTCGTTGAACGCTCTATGAACACTGGGATCCCCAGGGTGTCCGGTTTAGACAGGTTCCAATGTCATTGAGCGCTGTATGAACACTGGCTGTCCACAGGGTGTCCGGCTTAGAAAGGTACCAATGTCATTGATCGCTGTAAGAACATTAGCGGTCCACAGGGTGTCCGGTTTAGAAAGGTACCAATGTCATTGAACGCTGTATGAAGACTGGCGATCCCCAGGCTGTCCGGCTTAGACAGGTACCAATGTCTTTGAACGCTGTATGAACACTGGGGGTCCCCATGGTGTCCGATTTAGACAGGTACCAATGTCATTGAATCCTCTATGAACACTGGCGGTTCCCAGGATGTCCGGCTTAGACAGGTACCAATGTCATTGTGCGCTGTATGAACTCTGGGGGTCCCCAGGGTGTCCGGTTTAGACAGGTATCAATGTCATTGAGCGCTCTATGAACACTGGAGGTCCCCAGGCTGTCAGGTTTAGACTTGTACCAATGTCATTGAGCGCTGTATGAACTCTGGCGGTCCCCAGGGTGTCCGGTTTAGACAGGTACCAATGTCCTTGAACGCTCTATGAACACTGTGGGTCCCCAGGGTGTCCGGTTGAGACAGGTACTAATGTCATTGGGCGCTGTATGAACACTGGCTGTCCCCAGGGTGTCCGATTTAGACTGGTACCAATGTCATTGAACGCTGTATGAACACTGGCGGTCACCAGGGTGTCCGGTTTAGACAGGTTTCAATTTTAATGAATGCTCTATGAACACTGGCGGTCCCCATGGTGTCCGGTTTAGACAGGTACCAATGTCATTGCGCGCTGAATGAACACTGGGTCCCAGGGTGTCCGGTTTAGACAGGTACCACTGTCATTGAACGCTGTATGAACACTGGGGGTCCCCAGGGTTTCCGGTTTAGACAGGTACCAATGCCATTGAGGGTTGTATGAACACTGGCGGTCCCCAGGGTGTGCGGTTTAGACAGGTACCAATGTCATTGAACGCTCTATTAACACTGGTGATCCCCATGCTATCCGGCTTAGACAGGTACCAATGTCTTTGAGCGTTGTATGAACACAGGGGGTCCCCAGGGTGCCCGGTTTAGATAGGTACCAATGTCATTGAATGCTCTATGAACACTGGCGGTTCCCAGGGTGTCCGGCTTAGACAGGTTCCAATGTCATTGTGCGCTGTATGAACACTGGCGGTCCACAGGGTATCCGGTTTAGACAGGTACCAATGTCATTGAGCGCTCTATGAACACTGGCGGTCACCAGGGTGTCCGGTTTAGACAGGTTTCAATGTAATTGAATGCTCTATGAACAATGGTGGTTCCCAGGGTGTCCATACAACACTGGGGGTCCCCAGGGTATGAAGACTGGGGGTCCCCAGGGTGTCCAGTTTAGACAGGTACCAAAGTCATTGAGCGCTGTATGAACTCTGGCGGTCCCCAGGGTGTCCGGTTTAGACAGGTACCAATGTCATTGAACGCTCTATGAACACTGTGGGTCCCCAGGGTGTCCGGTTTAGACAGGTACTAATGTCATTGGGCGATGTATGAACACTGGCTGTCCCCAGGGTGTCCGGTTTAGAATGGTACCAATGTCATTGAACGCTCTATGAACACTGGGGGTCCCCAGGGTGTCCGGTTTTAGACAGGTACCAATGTCATTGAGTGCTGTATGAACACTGGGGTCCCCAGGGTGTCCGGTTTATACAGGTACTAATGTCATTGGGCGCTGTATGAACACTAGCTGTCCACAGGGTGTCCGGCTTAGACAGGAACCAATGTCATTGATCGCTGTAAGAACATTGGCGGTCCCCAGGGTGTCCGGTTTAGACAGGTACCAATGTCGTTGAACGCTGTATGAACAATGGCGATCTCCAGGCTGTCCGGCTTAGACAGGTACCAATGTATTTGAGTGTTGTATGAACACTGGGGGTCCCCAGGGTGTCCGGTTTAGACAGGTAACAATGTCGTTGAACGCTCTATGAACACTGGGGGTCCCCTGGGTGTCCGGTTTAGACAGGTACCAATGTCATTGAGCGCTGTATGAACACTGGCTGTCCACAGGGTGTCCGGCTTAGAAAGGTACCAATGTCATTGATCGCTGTAAGAACATTAGCGGTCCACAGGGTGTCCGGTTTAGACAGGTACCAATGTCATTGAACGCTGTATGAACACTGGCGATCCCCAGTCTGTCCGACTTAGACAGGTACCAATGTATTTGAGTGCTGTATGAACACTGGGGGTCCCCAGGGTGTCCTGTTTAGACAGGTAACAATGTCGTTGAGCGCTGAATGAACACTGGGGGTCCCCAGGGTGTCCGGTTTAGACAGGTACTAATGTCATTGAGCGCTGTATGAACACTGGGGGTCCCCAGGGTGTCCGGTTTAGACAGGTTTCAATTTTAATGAATGCTCTATGAACACTGGCGGTCCCCATGGTGTCCGGTTTAGACAGGTACCAATGTCATTGCGCGCTGAATGAACACTGGGGTCCCCAGGGTGTCCGGTTTAGACAGGTACCACTGTCATTGAACGCTGTATGAACACTGGGGGTCCCCAGGGTTTCCGGTTTAGACAGGTACCAATGCCATTGAGGGTTGTATGAACACTGGCGGTCCCCAGGGTGTGCGGTTTAGACAGGTACCAATGTCATTGAACGCTCTATTAACACTGGTGATCCCCATGCTATCCGGCTTAGACAGGTACCAATGTCTTTGAGCGTTGTATGAACACAGGGGGTCCCCAGAGTGCCCGGTTTAGATAGGTACCAATGTCATTGAATGCTCTATGAACACTGGCGGTTCCCAGGGTGTCCGGCTTAGACAGGTTCCAATGTCATTGTGCGCTGTATGAACACTGGCGGTCCACAGGGTATCCGGTTTAGACAGGTACCAATGTCATTGAGCGCTCTATGAACACTGGCGGTCACCAGGGTGTCCGGTTTAGACAGGTTTCAATGTAATTGAATGCTCTATGAACAATGGTGGTTCCCAGGGTGTCCATACAACACTGGGGGTCCCCAGGGTATGAAGACTGGGGGTCCCCAGGGTGTCCAGTTTAGACAGGTACCAAAGTCATTGAGCGCTGTATGAACTCTGGCGGTCCCCAGGGTGTCCTGTTTAGACAGGTACCAATGTCATTGAACGCTCTATGAACACTGTGGGTCCCCAGGGTGTCCGGTTTAGACAGGTACTAATGTCATTGGGCGATGTATGAACACTGGCTGTCCCCAGGGTGTCCGGTTTAGAATGGTACCAATGTCATTGAACGCTCTATGAACACTGGGGGTCCCCAGGGTGTCCGGTTTAGACAGGTACCAATGTCATTGAGTGCTGTATGAACACTGGGGTCCCCAGGGTGTCCGGTTTATACAGGTACTAATGTCATTGGGCGCTGTATGAACACTAGCTGTCCACAGGGTGTCCGGCTTAGACAGGAACCAATGTCATTGATCGCTGTAAGAACATTGGCGGTCCCCAGGGTGTCCGGTTTAGACAGGTACCAATGTCATTGAACGCTGTATGAACAATGGCGATCTCCAGGCTGTCCGGCTTAGACAGGTACCAATGTATTTGAGTGTTGTATGAACACTGGGCGTCCCCAGGGTGTCCGGTTTAGACAGGTAACAATGTCGTTGAACGCTCTATGAACACTGGGGGTCCCCTGGGTGTCCGGTTTAGACAGGTACCAATGTCATTGAGCGCTGTATGAACACTGGCTGTCCACAGGGTGTCCGGCTTAGAAAGGTACCAATGTCATTGATCGCTGTAAGAACATTAGCGGTCCACAGGGTGTCCGGTTTAGAAAGGTACCAATGTCATTGAACGCTGTATGAAGACTGGCGATCCCCAGGCTGTCCGGCTTAGACAGGTACCAATGTCTTCGAACGCTGTATGAACACTGGGGGTTCCCATGGTGTCCGGTTTAGACAAGTAGCAATGTCATTGAATGCTCTATGAACACTGGAGGTTCCCAGGGTGTCCGGCTTAGACAGGTACCAATGTCATTGTGCGCTGTATGAACACTGGGGGTCCCCAGGGTGTCCGATTTAGACAGGTACCAATGTCATTGAGCGCTCTATGAACACTGGGGGTCCCCAGGCTGTTCGGTTTAGACAGGTACCAATGTCATTGAGCGTTCTATGAACACTGGGGATCCCCAGGGTGTCCGGTTTAGAGGTTTCAATGTTTCAATGTTAATGAACGCTCTTTATATGAACACATGGCGGTCCCCATGGTGTCCGGTTTAGACAGGTATCAATGTTATTGAGCGCTGAATGAACACTGGGGGTTTCCCCACAGGGTGTCGGTTTAATGACAGGCGGTACTAATGATCAATTTATTGAGCGCTGTTTGTTATATTCACATGGGGGTTACCCCAAAAGGGAGGGTGTTCCGGTTTAGACATTGTTTCAATGTTAAGAATGAACGCTCTATGAACACTGGCGGTCCCCATGGTGTCCGGTTTAGACAGGTACCAATGTCATTGAGCGCTGAATGAGCACTGGGGTCCCCAGGGTGTCCGGTTTAGACAGGTACTAATGTCATTGAACGCAGTATGAATACTGGGGGTCCCCAGGGTTTCCGGTTTAGACAGGTACCAATGCCATTGAGGGTTGTATGAATACTGGCGGTCCCCAGGGTGTGCGGTTTAGACAGGTACCAATGTCATTGAACGCTCTATTAACACTGGTGATCCCCAGGCTATCCGGCTTAGACAGGTACCAATGTCTTTGAGCGTTGTATGAACACAGGGGGTCCCCAGGGTGTCCGGTTTAGACAGGTACCAATGTCACTGAATGCTCTATGAACACTGGCGGTTCCCAGGGTGTCCGGCTTAGTCAGGTTCCAATGTCATTGTGCGCTGTATGAACACTGGCGGTCCACAGGGTGTCCGGTTTAGACAGGTACCAATGTCATTGAGCGCTCTTTGAACACTGGGGTCCCCAGGCTGTCCGGTTTAGACAGGTACCAATGTCATTGAGCGCTCTATGAACACTGGCGGTCACCAGGGTGTCCGGCTTAGACAGGTACCAATGTCATTGAGCGCTGTATGAACGCTGGCGGTCCCCAGGGTGTCCGGTTTAGACAGGTATCAATGTCACTGAACGCTCTATGAACACTGTTCGTCATTTTCAATCATGAAAAGACACGACAATGAAATAAATTACAGTGAAACCCATCTAAATTAAACAAAATGAGGTCCCCAGGTTTTACTGTATAACAAGTGTTGTTCACCGAATCATAATCTCTGTGAAAACGCTTCTCCCACTCACGGGAATTAGACATACATCAATATATGTTTAATTCCGGAACGTAGGAATTAGACAATCCATTTTCATAAGAAGTCTACTTCACCGGAGGTTGCCCATCGGGAAGTAGACAGTATTTTGTTATCGCCGTTGATTGCACACATAGCCTATAATTTAGAGGTAAAAGATGTGCATTTTTGTGATGAAAGCAACAAACTTTGTATATAACCATTTTGAAGTATGCTGAATCCAAAAAAAAAAGGAGACAGTCTCGATTTTGCCTAGAACATGCTGAAAATGAGGCCCCAAAAAGGCCCCAAAAAGGCCCCTAAAATTGTTATTGAAATATTCGCATTACCAGGTAATGCGTTATATAATTGAACATATGCATGCGATTATAATGTGCATCATGTTTTGTTTGTAGTTTGCAAGGCATAGCTTTTATTATTTTTCATTATTGGTTAAAAAAGAGGCCCCAAGAGGCCCCAAGAGGCCCCAAAAGGGGTTTTATTACTGAAAACTGTATTATTTAGCTTAAATCCTAGAAAAAATAGCTTTTGTTTGTAGGATGTGAAACGTCATGTCATTCTTGTATGAATACAATAGTATTTGCATTTTCTGATTCACTGCATGTGTATTAATTGTATTTTCTGATAAATAAGAGGCCTCCAAATGGGGTTTTATAACAAAAAAGAGCATTTTTTAAGCCAAAATATAAAATATAAAAAAGTGATCGCACTGAGTATTTTCTATGAATTGTATACATACATGTACATGATGGACACACATATTTTTGTTGCCGTGACTCGAGAAATGGGGCTTATGGGAGTTTTTAAATGGTGCTTATGGGATTACTCGTGGTCCGCTAGCACACTTGCAGTTTGATTGGGATGGTGGATGTTTCACTGACTGAATGTCAAACAGTGTTTGCCCTGATCAGACTGCGCGGATGCACTGATCTGGGAGTACGCTGGTCGCATAGGCCCCATTTCTCCAGTCACTACCACATACAACAATGTATCACAATCTATACAAAGCCAAACATGTCTCAGGATAATTGCTGACGTGGGATATGAAGTTTAGTTCATAATACGCTCACTGAATTATTGGCACCATGTTATTAAAGCACATACTTATCCACATCATAAAATACGTGTCCCATAGTGTTGAGTTCATATACAAGTATGTGTATGCTATACACACACTTAT
Source organism: Conchocele bisecta (assembly GCA_029237695.1). Lineage (NCBI taxonomy): Eukaryota > Metazoa > Mollusca > Bivalvia > Lucinida > Thyasiridae > Conchocele > Conchocele bisecta. The sequence continues at coordinate 42,926,728 of CM055267.1, forward strand.
CCACCTCAAGTAATACTCGGATCATGGTGTTGGGTTCATATACATACTAGTATATGTTCGATAGCCGCGGAACTATCTACATTATACATGTATATTGTTCATCATATGTTCTCAAGTTCATATACACATGTACTACTCTCATTAGCACGGAATTAAGCACATCAATTGGTTCGCCACATCTGATGTTGAGTTCACTCGTAAACACATAATTATTCACATAATCCACTTCTCCGCATGTGATGTGGAGTTCATAATACTAGTACCGTATGTACAAACTTATTTACATCATATACTACTCTAGTTCATATGTCATACACACACAATTAGCCACCTCCTGTTCTGCTCTATGATAATTGCATAGCAATTACACATTTTACGCCAACTGCCAACACATTCTTGCATATTATTATCTATCACACAGACCTCGGTAATGACATAGCTGAGTACAAGATAGATTTGCATATATGCACTTACACCGTCCCGTACAAGCAGCCCTGCAGCTGCATTTGACCAGCTCTGAACACGATTTGGAAGCCTCTGGCAATTTACTCCAAACTGGCTTCCACACTCCATCATACATGGCCCATCCCCAGGCAGAAGGGTCGGGAAGTTTGGGATCCGAGAGCAAAGCCTGCCCCCATACATGCCCTGCTTGATAAGCAGCTCTTTTAATGTGTTGGTCCAGGGCAGATCTGGTTGAAGGGATGTTGGAAATGTGCCTATTTCCATGCGCAAATAATTGCTTCATGGCAAGATTGACCGTTTCGCATGACAATGTTCTACTGTAGAGTAGCACAACAAACCTCTCAAGCAAATCAATGACATCATCAGAGACGGATTCCGGAGCACTGGCTACAGATTTGAACAAGGGTAGAAGATGGGGCTGTGACATCCGTACTGTAAATGCGGTCTTCTTACCCACACAATAAAAGGCAGAGACTGTATCGCACCGGACACCGCATGCAGGAACAAAAGACCCCAATATGCATCAGGACCAAGCCGCGTTGCAATGGAATGTCATGCGAGAGTCGGCCTCTTCATGCGAACATGGCTGGAGCCCTGAGTAGTCAACATTTTCAACAGATGAGTTCAAAAGAATACCGTCGCGAAAAGTTGTAAGCATTTATTTTCCGGGGGAAATTTGCACATGTTCTATTGCCAAAGCCAAGAACTCGAACAATGCCGTTTTGTTCCCATCGACGCGAAGAAACGTTTTCCAGTTTGTAGGAAGATTGGTGGTTCTAGTTACTCTCAACAGGTCTCCCGTACCACGGCATTGTCTTCTGAAGGCTTTCAGACTATCAGGGCGATATACATCCCAAACAACATCCAGACGATCGACCGATTCCAGCTTTTTAAGCAGAAATGGTAAAAACAACTTACCTGCATAGTCTGCAAAGGTTTTGAGATTCTTGTCAGTTTTCTTTGGATCAATAGATTATACTATGGCGGCTCCGTCTAATATATTCAAGGTCACATTTGGCTGATCAACTGCCTCTTCATTTGTTTGCTCTAGACATTTCAACAGTTCTGATTTGTCGCAAGCTCTCATCACGTTGTTTTCAGATAATGACGGTGGCCAAGCATGATTCTCGTGTTCAAAAAATCCATCTAAATCTCCATCACGATTTTGACACGAGATGTACAGTCTTGAGAACAATTGTATTATGTCACTTTTCATAGAGTTTATCTTGCTACTTTTCCCTGACGTCTTCCTTAGGTCAGAACTGAACAAAGGAAAATTGTTCTTGGCGATTGGATCATTGATTGGTCTAGAATTACCACGAATACGTTCATCTACTAGTGTTTCATATTGTGATTGTCCAATGCGCTCAATAGTTTCTATTGACGAAACGACTTCTTTCGACATAATAATCTTCGTATCCAAAGACAGTAGGTCGGAAGAGCACTCTGAAAATGGGGACGATAACATCTACCAACTGGCGCACCTGTGAATGAAATCTTTTTTGCGTGCCGTCGTTTTCTTCATGGTGTTTACTGTGCGATTTGTCAGTATCAGAATCCGCCTCCTTGATAATTCGTATTACTTCCGGGGCGGAAACCATCCATCTCCGAAGAGTATCTGGATGTTCTGTGATCCCCACAAATCCGCCGTCCCCCTTGATGACTGCGTTCTGTTGTTCGTGCACCTGGTCGTGTGCCATTGCTGAAAATATATTATGTGTCTTATGCGTAACAAAATGACCACGAACAAACTCTTCAAACACATCATGACATGTTTCCTTTAGACAGAGCAGATCATATGTGTGGACAGAAAGCCAACGTGCATAATGAATATGATCTAGACCAAAGAAACAGGGAACAATGCGGACAAGGCACTCAACATACATACCGAAGTTGGCTTCCCGTTGTGACTTCAGAAACTGGAGCAACAAAGATTCTAACATCAGAGTCTTGTGCCAGTAGAATAACTGTGGATGGAGGTTGGCATTGTCCATGGAATTACACCAGTCGTCGAACGTGAGCAAATTCACATATCCAGTGCAGCTCTCTGTGTATTCAGTGTATGACTTCTTCATTTGGATGAACAGTGCTGCAGCCATGACTTGATGAGCCCACTGGCATCTTGAAGTGTGTGCGCCTTTCTGAATGCTGTCCGCCCTTCCTGGTGTTGTGACACCAGCAGTTGTTAAAGCTCATAACCAACCACTCTTTTCCAACCATTCACCAATAACCTTTAAAAAAGCCATTTCAATGTGCAAGCCTCCCATCATAACAAAATACTTGTTATCTCCATAGACATCCGGCCACATGACCATTGAATCCGTTTTGCTATAGCGTACAAGGCTGTTATGGGTCGTTAGTGCAAGCATGAGTCACAGCGGATGATATGCACCAGCACCAGTTATGGGTTGTTAGTGCAAGCAGGAGTCACATCGGATGATATGCACCAGCACCAGTTATGGGTTGTTAGTGCAAGCAGGAGTCACAGCGGATATTATCAGGGCACCATTTTTATTGTTAGTGCAAGCAGGAGTCACAACAGCGGATGAGGATGCATACACCAGTTATGGGTTGAGTGCAAGCAGGAGTCACAGCACCGATTAGTCACATCCAGCACCATTATGGGTTGTTAGTGCAAGCAGGAGTCACAGCGGATGATATGCGCCAGTACCAGTTATGGGTTGTTAGTGCAAGCAGGAGTCACAGCGGACGATATGTACCAGCACCAGTTATGGGTTGTTAGTGCAAGCAGGAGTCACAGCGGACGATATGCACCAGCACCAGTTATGGGTTGTTAGTGCAAGCAGGAGTCACAGTGGATGATATGTACCAGCACCAGTTATGGGTTGTTAGTGCAAGCAGGAGTCTCAGCGGACGATATGTACCAGCACCAGTTATGGGTTGTTAGTGCAAGCAGGAGTCACAGCGGACGATATGCACCAGCACCAGTTATGGGTTGTTAGTGCAAGCAGGAGTCACAGTGGATGATATGTACCAGCACCAGTTATGGGTTGTTAGTGCAAGCAGGAGTCTCAGCGGATGATATGCACCAGCACCAGTTATGGGTTGTTAGTGCAAGCAGGAGTCACAGCGGATGATATGCACCAGCACCAGTTATGGGTTGTTAGTGCAAGCAGGAGTCACAGTGGATGATATGTACCAGCACCAGGTATGGGTTGTTAGTGCAAGCAGGTGTCACAGTGGATGATATGTACCAGCACCAGGTATGGGTTGTTAGTGCAAGCAGGAGTCTCAGCGGATGATATGCACCAGCACTAGTTATGGGTTGTTAGTGCAAGCAGGAGCAACAACGGATGATATGCGCCAGCACCAGTTATGGGTTGTTAGTGCAAGCAGGAGTCACAGTGGATGATATGCACCAGCACCAGTTATGGGTTGTTAGTGCAAGCAGGAGTCTCAGCGGATGATATGCACCAGCAGGGGGCGATGGCCGGGACATACAATGACTGAAACATAATACAAACCTTATCTATTTAGGATAATACACTAACAAAATAACGAACAGTATAGACCCAGTGACTAGTCTATATCTAGGACTGTGCAGCATGCAAATGTCATAAAGTACTTTTTGTCAACCAGAGGCACACATTATTAAATATTATGCACCTATCAATGTTTTCCATGACGGGGGGAGGGGGGGACGGATGGCGCGGGGAATTAGACAGCAAAATTCCCCTAGTTCCCAACCCGGAAATTAGACAGCCTATTATGCCCTAGGGTGGGGACGTTAGACATCCAACAAAATTGCCGATACAGTTTTATATGGAGAAAGTCAATCCCGACCCTCGAGAATTGGACACTTATTAAAACCAGGCGGTCGGGAATTAAACTTTTTAAAATGTGTATTTTTCCCGGGTGTCACCCCACCCCCCCCCACCCCGGCGAGGAAGACATTGATAGGTACATTATGCAACAATTAAGACAATCTAACCAACATTCCTCCTCATCGAGCCCCCTTGTCAGCTACAGGTCGACCCACCCCCAGCCCCTACCAGTCTCTCGCACCCCACATGTACGTTAGGAGATAGGGTCAGAAGGTCAGAAGGGCACATTCATGTACAACATGTACACCGTATTAAATGTCACCATTGATAGACAAATAATTAATTAAGTGTCTTTCAGTTTAACAGAAATTGTTGTTGTTGTTGTTGTTGTGTTATGTTGATATTACTAGTAGATATCTATTCACTGTTGCTTTGCATTATTTGGAGGTGACCCTAGAATACCATGAATATAATGTATGTTACCACCATCCTGATTACAGGTATGACATATTTATGTTTAAAAACAGGTCATAACTTGTACAACAAGTGAACAACTCTGGCTGTCAAATTAGTACAAATGGCAAAAATAGTTGAAAGGGGAAATAACCCTGAACATGCTAATCACATGGAACCTGTACATGTATATGTGCATGCCATTGGCTGCACTCAAGCAGTAGCTCTTCAGCATAATTCGGCACCAGTATGTTTCTTTTGCATTACGTAGCCGGATAATGTTAGAATTAATATTCTAATTTATTCAGATACTATATAAGGCCTATTAGGTTTCTCCATATATGTAATTCACATCGTTACCTTAAGGGGCCTCACATTGTATGTATGGCAAAATTTAAAATATAGAAAATGTGATGAACTAGGATGAACCTAATAAATTAATAATTTTGGTGATGTAATGTTGATATATAATTATGTCCAATACATATACTGTATATCCGAGTATACTTTACTATTTTTTCTAAATAACCCTTTATGGGCCTCTTTTAACCAAACATTTTCATAAAAATGAAAGAAATATGTTTTCTTTTAAAATAGACCCAATTTCAATACTAAACCATAAACATTATCACTTCTCAAATATTGTAAATGTACACCTCAAGTCTTATTTTACAATTTTCTAAATTAGTCTCCTCCTTTTGGGGCCTCATTTTTTGGCATGTTATATGCGAGATAGAGAGTGCCTCCTTTTTTTGGATTAAGCATACATCAAAATGGTTCTACGTAATGAGTGGATATCACAAAACTCACTTATCGTCTCATTTCATGCGTTATCTTACTAACTTAAACAACTATTGTTTTTAAAAAATAGTAATATTTTGGTCATAAAACCCCTGTTTTTTATAGCAAACCATTAAAAATAATATTAAATATGCACTGAGCAAACTAACTGTACATGAATCATACTAGAATCACATGTTTTTATTATATTATATAACACATTACCTGGTAATGTGATTTTTTTAATAAAAAAACTAGGGCCCCTTTTGGGGCCTCATTTTCAGCATGTTCTAGGCAAAAATCGAGACTGTCTCCTTTTTTTTTGGATTCAGAATACTTCAAAATGGTTGTATGCAAAGTTTCTTGCTTTCATCACGAAAACGTACATCTCCCCCCTTCTCATGCCTTTAAATTATAGACTAACATAGGGAGCCCAGCAGGGGACATGGATTTGTTTTTATTAATTCGTTCGCACGAAATAACAATTCGTTCCCACAAATCAGCAATTCGTTCGCTCGAATTAACAATTCGTTCCCACGATATAACAAGTTGTTCCCACGAATTAACAATTCGTTCCCGTGGGAACGAATTGTTATTTCGTTGGAACGAATTGTTAAATTAAGGGAACGAATTATGCGTCCCCTGCGGGGCTCCGTACACACAGCCGCATCACATTTAATTTTAAAAACGTGTTTTAGTTTCAGACACCGATACCGATACTTAGAGGATCGTACCTGTTCAGATAAACGCCCAGCAGTAAACAAGATGATGCACTGCCGTCGGCGCTAAACTTCACAAAATTGATCAATTTCAAACTATTTCAAAATACAAATATTGCAAATGTTGTACGTTAAATCAATCAGTTTGATTAGCTGAGACTGAGCTGAGCTTGATCGCGAGTTTCATATGTTAAACATTTACACTACCGCCTGCGCTAATCTTGCCACTATTGGTCAATTTCTTTATTTCAAAACACAAATATTTAAACTAACGTGCTTTAAATTATGGCTCAGACAATCAAATTGTTTGATCGCAGTAGATATTCCGAAATGTTAAAGGTACATGCCCACTCAGTAGGCACAAAATGTTGTTTATATCAGAGACATCATGATCATCAGAGACATTTCCTGGCAAAATAAACATTCATTCACCATTTCACCACGTAATGATTGGCATTATCATACATTTTATATCAGAGGTAAATATCCACACTGATATCAGGGGCGATAACCGTATTTCCTTAAAATGTTAACGGACATTACTAATTATTCTCTGTATTTATATTTTAATGTGCAATGATCATACTTTATAATCTGTCGAAAATAATATTTTTTCATGTGAGGCATTCAATTTGTATAAATAAATAAAAAATATCATGCCTCATTTGCATATGAAAAAGGCCTGATACCACCGCGCATCACTATCAGTAAAATAAATATTACTAAATGATTGTATCTGTTTCGCGGGCACTCGTAATTGTTAGAACTGGTTGAATAGTGACATAAATATACACTTATTGTATTCCTATAAAGAACAGTTTGTGCCCTCTGAGTGGGCATGTACCTTTAATAGTTTGGACAATAGTAACTCAGTCAGTTGCGTATGTGGCCGGGTCACGTGCACATTTACACTTGCGTATGGATGAAAACCGTCCAATATACACATTTTGACTAACATTTTCTACTTGTTCGGAGTGTGAAGTTAACCGTACCATCCATGCATAGCATTGTGCACCTGCTCGAGGGGCGGGGCCCATGAGCCGCTTGATAAAAAATGTTTATATAAAGTTCAGCGTATGAATTGGCCAACAGGCACTGTGACGAAGCAGTTTCGTTGGTAGCACTTGACATCAGCTCAGGCTCAATATATCATGAAGTGTGATTTTGTGTTCATAATGTGCGTGGATGCTCCGAAATGTAATTTAAGTCTTCAAACATAGTGTATATATCGTGGTATATTTCTACCATGTATTTGTCACAGAATATGTCGTCTTGACCACATAACTATCGCGTCAATGCGATTTACTAATTGCTCAGGACGAGATAAATTGGACGAGACAGGTAAGAGGCAATCTCGTCCACAACGTATACTACCGACTGGTGACATCAATTGTATTACATTTGTCTCGTCCTCACCAGTTGAATAAATACGTTGTCTTGACACGATGCTTATCAAGGCGACTTTGACTAACTGATGAAGACCAGTAGCCTATTTCACCAACATTGCAAAGTATACTTTAGTAGCAAAGTATACTTTGAGGGAGAAATTTTCAATTTTTTTTTAAATTTATTAATTTTTATTATGCTGAATTTATTACATTATCACAGCCATTTAATGGCTGTGATAATGTAATAAATTCAGTATAATAATTCTGCATACTTTTAATCATGAAATATATGCATTTGTTAGTTATATATGAAATAATGCATTTCAGGAAAAATAAATGATTACTCCCTCAAAGTATACTTTGCTAGTAAAGTATACTTTGCAATGTTGATGAAATAGGCTGCAGGGGCCCGTTTCACTAAACTTCGTACGACTAAAATGTGCAAAATTATGATAGTCTGTAAATATCACATTAACAATGTTTTCTTGTAAACAATTATTGGATTTACATTTATTGAGCATAGGCTATGCTCAATAAATGTAAATCCATCAATTGAAATGTCCAGACGATCCTAAATTTACGAAAATTTTAGTCGTACGAAGTTTAGTGAAACGGGCCCCAAAGTACACTTTGAGGGTGAAATTTTTAATTAATATTATACTGAATTTATTACATTATCACAGCCGCTTTGGCTGTGATAATGTAATAAATTCAGTATAATAATTCTGCATACTTTTAATCATCGAATATATGCAGTGGTTATTTCTATATGACATAATGCATTTCGCGAAAAATAAATGATTACTCCCTCAAAGTATACTTTGCTTGAAAAATATACCTTGCAATGTTGGTGCAATCGGCTACAGTTCTTCAAATATATGATAACATACAGTACAGCATGTTATTGATTGTTGTAAACAATCTTGGCACAGTGATATCGATTCCTCTTCTAAATGTATTCACCACAAACATTTCAAAACACGTTTAAACGTGGAAAGATACATTACATGCTCTCTACCATTCCATTTCACAGGTGATTCTAGCGTGTCTTGGATGATCAATTATGGTTTATATATACATGAAACACCTTTCTTAACAATGTACAAAACAATTCAAATGCGCTCGGGTCTGAAGATTATGTAATTTAAAAAGGTACAAAACTAGCATTCGCCACCGTTGTATAAAAATCCCACATAAAGGTGTTTCATGTATATATGGGCAAGAATTCGCTATTCTGGAGAATGCATATTGTGCTTGTCAATCCCATTTAAACACTACATAAAAAGAAAAATGTTGAGATGGAACAATTTTATGACTTCAGTTTCATGTATACACATATAGACTATCTAGCACTAGCAACAAATAGGTTATTGAAGTTGATTGAACAAGCTGTACAGTTCTTCAATATGTATGTATCTCACACTTTTTAGGTGAAAAAGGGGGGACATTTTTAACATGTCCTAGTATGTGCAAGTATTTCATATTGATCTTGCCCTTTTCATTGCGTCGAAAGAGATCGTACGTTTCTGTGAGCAGTCTAACTCTATTTCAGTACAAAAAGAATTAGTCCATCGGAAGTATAACCATTTAAAACAATATAACCAACATGAGTGTGTGTATGTAACATTTTCTTGTCAAGCCCTGTTACAATGTAGGCCATGAGTTTAAAGCAAAATAAAGCCAGTTTTCTTGCACACAACAGGTTGTTTTTATTTTATATACATATGTATGGCGGAAAACGGCCACGGCTTCAAGTAAAATCCAATCCAATGTAACAAATCAATACAATGCAAGATAACAAATTGAAGGCGCTGGGAAACAGATACCTTCACTCTGGTACCCGACATGTAAAGCTTCTCAAAATAGCAGTTTCACATAACAAGTACTGGTGGCAGCTTCAAAACACGCCCGCTTCAATCTCGAGATGTCCGTCGACATATACGACTGTAGACCTTGGGATGTCGTCGTGTTTAACCACTGTATGGAAGCTGCCTTGGTGAAGCCGTGACAAAGTGAAGAATGTATCCTGTGGCTTTCATCCTTCCTCTAGGACACAACAACTGAAACAGATTAGCAGCGCACAGACAACCATACCCACGCATTTGCAACTTTCCTACCAAATTAATATTGGCTAGTATGGCAAGCAGCCGCTTATTCAAAATGATTCCATTTCTTGTGGTGCAAGCCCGAAAAGAAATTGTAATCAAAAATTATTTTTCTGAGGAGTTTCAGGGTGTGGAGGGTGGGTCAAATATTTGTTAACTGTTGTCCATTATTTAATTTTAAATACCACAAGTTTACTGACAACAAAAGTGCCCTCGTGTGTTTCACGCTGGTGTGTTATTGAAAAGAAAGAACGACTCGAAAATCCGTGACAATAAAATAGTTGGCCCGCATGAAAAAACCGAACGACTAAAAATAGTTACAATATAATGACCCCATTGTAACAGACTTTAACCTGAAAAGCTTAAATTGTTATTACATACGTATAACCAGTCCAATAGCTTAAAATATGGAACCTGATTAATTTCTTTACTAACATATTGAACCATCTGGCGGTGAGTCTTAAGATGCAAGTAAGGTTTTTGTTTTATCTTAAAAGAAACAAAAATGGTAAAAGTGTATTTAATATTTATAATATTTCTTGTCAACAAACTGTTACATACAAAGAAGTTGCTTCATGTAAACATAGAAAACAACAATCAACAGCCAGGTTTGTTTTACTAAATTTGTTAGAAATCAGCATATTCTCACTTTTGGCAGCAAAACATAGAGGATATGGCCAGTTATAAAATGTTGATAGTCGGTATAGTTGTTCATGCTTTCCATGTCAAAATTTGCATACTGCTGTAAATCAGATCAAAATGTTCATGGCAATATATTTAAGCAAAATCAACGCATTTAACATAAAGCTGCTCCTAATAGATTTGTTACAAACCAAACATCTTATTTACAACATAAGTAAAGGAATTTCAATAATGTGTATGTAACATTGACAAAATTGACAAAATTGTTACATACATCAATTGCCTCAAATGTTGAAATAGTCCGTTCATGATAATAATTACTTTATTAAAAGTTTATAAAATAAATCCTGTCCCTGTAGGTGTTGTAAATAGCTCATGTAGTGCTATTTGCTGTATAAATAAAGGAAGGTACTAGTATATGATATGTACGTAACATTGACGAAAACATATGTTACAGTACCTTAAATATGTTGCAATGGAGTATACAGGGTATTTTAAATGATCAAATTGTGGATTTAAACGAAGTTTTGTGATAATGGGATGGTTGTAAACTATAAACTGCTCATGTAAACTTATTACTAACATAAATAAATAAACCTGAAAAATGTGCATGTAACATTTACACGAATAACATATTGCAATCTATGTATTTATTACACATTAATCAAAACATTTTCTGTGTAAACTGTTAACAATCATCTTATCTTTATACAGTTTATTGTCTTACAAGAAGAAATTCCAGCTGCCACATAGTGAATAAGCATCCAGTCTCTAAAAAAGTATTGCTTGGCATATTTGTCAATGTTACATACTATGTATTTACATTATAATTTGTTTCAACTAGCAACACACGGTCTGTGACGTTTCCTGTGTTTTGACAGTTCAATTTAATGTTTGGAGTGTGTTTGTTAAGCATTGTGTTGATGAAGGGTGGTGTCAGTGCTAAGATTGAAAAAAAGTTTAAAGATCTGCTGCAGTTGTCACCCCTGAACCATTGAAAACACCGGTGTACATTAGATAGCGTGTTCCATTGTGTGTAATCCCGAACGTAAGGATTTTCTATAATATCTAAGAGGGCCGAGTTGACCCGATAGTAAATCTATCATGGAGGGTCTTATCGGCCACCTACTACATACAATAGCCGATTAAGTATGAAATTCTCAAATAGCTATTGCTCAGCTGACAGTCTCGGATTTACATATGCCACAGTTTGAAGTAGAAAACTAGCATTGAGCAATATATTTTACCCATAGATCTACATTTGCTGTGGTGAAAATCTTGATAATATATCTAGTATATAACTGAAAGTTAATATTTGCTAACTGGAAGGTCTGTCAATAGATGTTTGACCATGTATGCACACCAATAATTTAACGATTCTCTAATTGATCAATTCAAAGAATTGAATTACCGGACATCTAATTATTTGCTTTTGTAAGTAACTGATTAATTGGGAGTCATTGCAAGGCACAGAGCTTGGTGAAAGCGTATTTGTCTACCATCAGAGTGTAGATCTGTGATCAATCAGAAGAACTAGTTGTAACGTCACAGGCAAACAATTGGCTGTTTAATGGGTTTGAAAGTTAACGTCTGTCAATGAATGTGAATCATCCACCTTTTGACGTTGCTGATTTTTAAAAAAAAAAATCCACTTAATAGATCTAAATACAAACATACATGTATAACATCCTGTGTACAACAGTGGGTATGTTGTTGATGTCGGTGGTAACTATTTAAAGCTCAAAATGCTAACCTTTTCACCCAGTAATGTTCTTTTATAGGATCAGTAACATTGCAAGAAGCCTTTCTATCATGTATATGTTTAGTTATGGATATTAGTGTATGGCCAATCATAGCCGACAGTAGAGCAGAAATGCTGGCGCTCGTATACATTCATTATGGCTTCAAACACGATGCGCAGGAAATAATATCCCGATTTGTACGCCTACATCCTCGTAGGATGGAATTGGAATCACTCTTGTACTAGTCCAAATATTTAGACTCCGTGTTGAATATTTTGTTTGAATGGGAAATACATTATACGTAACTGCCATATAAATACAGCAGTTTATTATATACCTATCAAAGATATGTGGTGAATTCATAGTGTATTCTTCAGCCAGATACGACACGGCAGATTGAAATTCCATATTCCACTCAGTGGCTTTCTGAATCCATATTCCACTCTGTGCTCGTTCTGATTTGCCAGAACTACTTGTCATCAGGAAAGTTCGGGAAATCATAATGATGTCCTTCAAATGAGAATAACCCCGTAAAAGCTAATCATTTTCACTTAAAATGCATGCTTTCAACGGACAATACACTCGATGTAGGCTATTAGTCGGGATATGTTTAGAAAATAGGGCAGAAAATGATAGCTGAAATTTGACGTCGTTTCTGGTCGCGTGTCACTAGCGCGACGTCTCAGTGCTAGGCGATAAACCAAATGACTGCCGTCAAAGCACTGCGCAGAAAATAATTACAACTTTGTAATTCAATTAAACGATTTTTCAATGCAATATATGTGTTTTAAATGTTTGACTGGTATATAATAAACGCAATATTAGTACAGTAACTTGATCCTTGGACCGGAAAGCTCTCGTTGGTCTTGGGCAGATCAGCTGATCAACTCGACTGCTTCTCGTTGATCCAGCTGATCTGCCTAATACCAACTCGAGCTTTCACCGCCCAAGGATCAAGTTACTTTACTAATATTATATATGTATAGTGACGTCAGTGTGAATAACAAAATGTAACAAATATTCAAACTATTTGGGACCTGACAGCGTGTATGTAAACTTATCGTGGAGATACGTGTATACGGAAGGTTTCTGATAGTCTGCTTCACAATGTGATTATAACACCTTTCTTGTGAGAAATTCGATCAAAGTCAAATTTCCTACACAAAATAGCATATAATTCCTACTCCTAAATAAAGTCGTAAATGTCACAGAATGCAGGATTTAGCGTCTAAATTTCAAAATTGTCTTGGGGGAGGACCTCCCCCCCCCCCCCCGTCGCGGTAGGGGGGGGTAAAACACCCCTCCCGGACCCACCACCCGTCGCCACTATTCCGGAGGCTGGCTACGGGCCTGGCATACCGAGTGGACTTGTCTGAGGGGCCATACTGTGAATGTGGGGAGATAAAGAGTCTGTTCAACATTATTTGATGATTGTACAAGTTGTGATTTATACAGAGAGCAATGTAGAATGAATTTGCTTTGGTGATGTGGGGTCACAGAATGGACAGTAATTAGACAGTCAGATGAGTGTGGGAGAAGAAAAGCCCTGGAAGAACGTCCGGCAGTGATCCTTGAGGAACTATACATAGCACTATGGCTTTACTACCGAACGCTGACTATTTTTGTGACGTAATTGTAGACAATTGTAGGCGGATCCAGTATTTGGGGAACGGGGCGGGGGTGTCTAGTTGCGAAGGTTTACCGTTCGCAACTAGGGGGTTGTCCTATTTTCGAGCTCTTCGAAATGCACTTTCCTTTTTAAATTCAGACTCCAACTGGTGGTAAACTGTGATCTATGTAAACTCCGTGGCTGAACGGGGGTGGGGGGGGGGAGGGTTGCAACCCCGGAACCTCCTCCCCCTCCAGATCCGCCCCTGGTAGACAGGGTAAAAAATATCCGCGCCCTTCAGAGAAATGAGTGTTTGAGGATCTGCATGGAGGCCTTCTCAATTATGTTTACAGAAAAAGATAACAAGAATGTTTCTTATTTTGTTTCTAATTAAATTAATAAAATATAATGTGATGTCACAATATACGTCCGTCGAGGCCAGTCAACAAGTGGAGATAAGTCACTGAAAACCAATAGGGTTCTTCATATTGCCTTGATAACATGTTTACCGAATTTGGTTACGATCCGTCAGGTAGAACTCTAGTAATTGCGTGGACAAGGATACAGAGTCCGAAAATTTAAAAATGGCCTCCAAGGGGATTAAGTCATCGAAAAGGGGAATAAGTCATCGTAATTTTTTGAAAACCAATCGGGTTCTTCGTCTTGCCATGATAAACATGTATACATACCGAATTTGCGTGCGATCGGAGTTATAACTTGAGTTCTTGCGTGGACAAGAATAAGAATACAGAGTGCGAAAATAAAAAATGGCCGCCAAGGGGAGATAAGTAGAAAATGGGGAGATAATCCATGACCCGGGGGTTGAATCAAAAATCAAAAATATAAATGAACTTTGCACGTCTACTCATCATAAGGAAGCTACATACCAAGTTTCAGGTCTGTAGCTAGTACGGTATAAAAGTTTTACAAGTTGCAAGGCAAAATTGGGAAATTCTAAGGCGAAAAGGGGGAGATAATCCATGACCCGGGGGCCGAATAAAAAATCTAAATAAACTTTGCACATCTACCCATCATAATGAAGAAGCTTCATACCAAGTTTCAGGTCTGTAGCTAGTATGGTTTAAAAGTATGGTTTAAAAGTTTTACGAGTTACAAGGCAAAATTGGGAAATGCTAAGTCGAAAAGCAAAATGGGGAGATAATCCATGACAGGGGGTCTCATAAAAATACAAAAATAAACTATGCGCATCTACTCAGCATAAGGAAGCTACATATCAAGTTCAAGATCTGTAGCTAGTACGGTTTAAAAGTTTTACGACTTACAAGGTTTGTGACGGACGGACGGACGGACAAAGGTAACACTAAATTCCCCCTCCACAATCGTGGTGGGGCATACAAATTGCCACCAAGGGGAGATAAGTCATCGGGATTTGTTGACAATGAATAGGCTTATTCATCTTGATGTGATAAACATGTACCGAATTTGGTTACGATACGTCAAGTAGAACTATAGTTATTGCGTGAACAAGCTGTGCCCGCCCGCCCGAACAAGGTGAATACATAATACGTCCCGTTTTTTTCTTCAAACGGGCTTACAAAAATGGGTGAAGGGGTTATACAAGTTATTAAAACACACAAAAACAAGAGTGTCGTAAGTCACAAAATACGCCCGTCGAATATGGGCCAGACAGCGAAGATGTAGAATTGTGAAGCTGTCACCAAGGCAAGAAACATTAATGAGAACTTGAAAATCTATAACAATATTTCTTCCTCTTGTTGTGATAAACAGGTATACTAATTTAGGTAGAGATGTGTAAACTAGAAAGTATATAGTATTGCATACAAAAATGTAGAAAAAAATGGGTAAGTTAAAAAGGTAATATTTTTGTTAAAAAATAATTTTTTCCGCATAAAAACAAGAAGGTGCACATCTTCAGTATGTGTAGAAGACATGTGTACAGTTTCAGATCGATTGGCAGAAAGGTTTGAGAGGTGTAGCGTACACAAACTCTGTACCCTATATAAAATTTCAAATAAAACATGTAGAAAAATGGTTAAGTTGAAAAGGTGATATTTGTGTTAAAAATATAGTTCACGCATAAAAGCACCACGGTGCACATCTTTCATATGTATATAAGACGTCTGTATAGTTTCACATCGATTGACTGGAATGTTTTAGAAGAGTTGTGTACACAAACTCTGTACTCTATATAGATCTAGAATTGCACACAAAAATGTAGAAACAAATGGCTATAAGTTAAAAAGGTGATATTGTTGTTAATAAATAGTTTTTTTTTCGCATAAAAACACCAAGGTGCACATCTTCAATATGTGTAGAAGACGTGTGTTTCACATCGATTGACTGGAATATTTTAGAGGAGTAGTGTACACAAACTATGTACCCTGTATATAATTGCTTACAAAAATGTAGACGAAATGGTAAAGTTCAAAAGGTGATATTGTTTGCTAAAACACCAAGGTGCACATCTTCAATATGTGTAGAAGACGTGTGTATAGTTTCACATCGATTTGACTGGAATAGTTTAGAGGAGTAGTATACACAAACTCTGTACCCTGTATAGGATTGCATACAAAAATGTAGAAAAAATGGCTAATTTAAAAAGGTGATATTTTTGTTAATACATATTTTTCCGCATAAAACACCAAGGTGCAAATATGTGTAGAAGACGTGTGTATATATAGTTTCATATCGATTGGCTGAAATGTTTTAGAGGAGTAGCGTACACAAATTGTGTACCTTATATAGACTTGTATACAAAAATGTAGAAAAAATGGCTAAGTTAAAAAGGCGACCGGATATTTTTGCTAAAACATATTTTTGGGTACATACTGGGGAGATACCGGTTGTCGTTAAGGAAACAAATGTAAAATAAATCACATTAACAACTTAGCTGAACAGATATAGAACATTGACTGAAACGTTTACTTATTTCCTAACATCTCATTTATTATTTTTTGATAATTCTCGGTAAGTTGACACGGCGGCTGTCATTCTGTTGACGGCACATACAACAACGGTATTTTCGACTACGTTATGTGTTTTCGTGCCCTTATTTTAAATTCGTCTACGAAAGTTAGTACATGTATATGAATTTGCTTAATATAAATAAAAAATATATATCAAGAGACATTGTCTCATTCGGTTTCTGATGATAGGAATCAGGTATGATGTTTAAAAAAAAAAAGTGCTCAGCGTTCGTCAATTTGTATGTCTTACTAGAAACAGAAAAACATTTCAATATTTCTTAAAATGCGTTCTGTGCATTGAGTGTAATACTAGAGGATAGTCGCACTCATTTACATGTTCCGGTAAATTTAAATTTGTTGCTACTAAAATGAAGAAGAGTCCCTAAATTTTATGTCCACGGTCCGTTATAACGAATTGACCTGCAAGATCCAAGATAAACTGCAGCCTTATGTCACAACATTCATATTCGGTTAGAACGACATCCGCCATTTTGGGCGCAAGAAAAAATAAGGAGACCACTGTTTTTATTTCAAGCGTGTTAGTGGAGCTCGTGACCGAGTAGTGGAGCGCGTGGCCGAGTGGTCTAAAGCGTCGGACTGCTGATCATACGGTCGTGGGTTCGAGCCTCGCCAGTGGCAATGACAAGACACTTTATCCACACTGCTTCAGCACCCAACTGTAAATGGGTACCGGGTATACCGGTTACCGGGAAAAAATCGATTTGTGTGTACATGTATATATATATAAATAAAATACGATCCTGCACATAATCCCCGAAAGGGTGTGTATAAAGAAAGCAAAAAGTGTTTAAGCATTGGACATCATTGTCTACTATCATTCTACATTCCCATGTCAAACTGTGTGAACAAAATAATGACTGGTCTGCAAATTTATATTTTTTTCGTTGAAATGGAAACTTCAGCCGATACAATTAAGATAAAAAGTTCATTAGCGATTAGGATTTTCAGTAGTTGGAGGGTGTTTTTATAATGACGCTCTAATTAAACACATCGATAGTTAATGAAGATTTATTATTTGTCATAACGTTGAGTCATGACTGACGTTTTTTATAAAAAAAAATATTGTGACATAAACACTAGGGTGCACATCTTCAATATGTGTAGAAGACGTGTGTCGAGTTTCAGATCGATTAACTGAATGGTTTTAGAGGAGTAGTACATGTACACACATTGTGCAGTTTTTCTAATCCGCCGCCCGCCCGCCGTGCGGTAAAACATAATACGTACCGGTACTGGTTTTTTTTAAACGGTCGTATAAAATTTCGTCACGAGAGTATAACAAAATGTATTATTGAATCGGCAAAACAAGTCGCAAAATTCACGATATTCTCGTTGGCATTGATGCGTTAAGTGTGTGGCAATGCAGTGTCTAAGAAAAGCATGTGGATTTATTTGTTCACTGCTAAAACGAAGAAGAATCACGAAACTTTACTTAGATCTACATATTTCAATTGTAGGTATACATTAGCTATATCCAAAATTATTGTGCATTAGATGCCTGAACAATTCTGAGACTGAAAAAATATATATCTTTTTTTTTAATATCAGTACTAAATAAGCAACTAGCTGTTTCCAAATTCGTTCTTTGAATTACATTTGGGCCATTCTAATAATAATAATCGGCGTTTACTTGTGAAAATGTGTCAACACCATTGTGGCTGTGCGGGGATTGCAGTTTGTTACTTTAAAATTAAACTTTTAGACAAACTAATGAAGATGAAAAAATACATTAGTATATTTTGTGCAAAATGAACGCTGTTTTTCTTGGGTGGTTTTAAAGTAACATTTAGAGAGATACTCAGGATTTGTTCGCTATCAGGACGTTGATTCATGATTGCTGTTTCACAGGCAGCGTCCAAACGTGACGCAAGATTAACGCGTTACACGTCAATCGTGCGACATGACGTGGGCACGAACACGGCATGAGGTAGAACGAGTATAGGTGTCTGTATAGTAATGTGTAATGCAGGAGTATAGTGAGGGACATTAATGTGAAATGCTTCATTTATGTGACTTGATATCAATCGGAGAATTAGCTGTACTATATGTCAACTATAATGTGTCAATTTTACTAGGTCTACCTGGCCGGAGACACAGAGAGAGTGATCTTTTTGGTGAACATTTGTACAAGGAGAGTGATGAAATATTATACTACAAGAGTGTCTACTTCGGCCTGGAGGGTTATGCGATTGAAGATTGAAGACTGTTTTAGTACGGCCTATGTATGTAGTTGCACCAAAGTCAAAGACGCAGCAATTTCCCCATTTTCACAATTGTCTGTATTTTGCTACCATTACGCCATTTAGCATACATGTTTAGGTTTGTAAACTGACACTGGGTAAATTCGTCTGCAGAAATTCGAAGCAACAACAAGTTTGAAGAAGTTTGCCTGTAAGAATTATTTCACAAGTGATTTAGGTCCATCTATGTAATAGAGAACAAATTCAATACAAGCACAATGTATTTTATTAGTCATTTTATGCATGCATATTTATTTTCTTAAACAAGTGTACTCTAATCAATCATTCAATGTGTTTGTGATCAATCGTTGTAACCAGTAGACCGGCACCACCAGTTTCCGTGAACCAGCTAATGACAGGCCATACCAAGCACATTGCTCGTTGTATTTCCGCATTTGACATTGAAAACTAATATTACTTTATTGAATATCTAGGATTCTTGAAATTCCAATCTGGTTTGTTCAGTTTAGTTTTAAGAATTATACTCCTTCCTAACTCCGGGGGTACGAACAACTCCGTGGGTTTTTGTTTTTGCACGCTGTAACATTTCACACGAGTGCAAAGTTTTACAAAGCTGCTGTAGATACCAGGTCATGTGATATGCAATGTTAACACGGAACAGAACATGGTCTACTCGACTGTCTCCCAAGTTTGTGTCGTGAAACCAGTATGGGATTTTTTTACTAAAAAAGACAGTTAATTTTGTATACTGTCTCCATTTCATAGGCTTATATTTCCAAATCAATTAACTAAACTACAAACAATTTTGGATGAAATGCGAAATGATGGACCACACGTTTGACAGGGGTGAACATTTTGATACTTTTGCCATGTGGAGTAAAGAAAGTCAGCCTAGTAGACCATTTCCCTCGGAGTTGGGTTAACTTCCTGTCCCGGGCACCTGCAAGATGGCGGACGGCTGAGAGGTCAGAAATGTTTATTGTTTGTTTATTTGTTTTATTATGGTGTTTTCACATGTTTCAAAGAAAACAAATATGTAAAGCAATCAATGTTTAAATGTAGATGAATACCCAAAAGTCCCCTGATGTTCTTTACACCCCCGGAGTTCGGCAGTAAGAGGCTATAGCCTGCAACCTATTTTTTTTTGTCTGTACCAATTTTCCCAGACACCCTCGTAAATCTTAAGTCTGCATTTTCACACAATATTTTTGTTCATGGTCATTAAGGTGGTCATTTCCAGTTGTCGGGTGCAAATATTTCCAAGAAAAATGAGAAACTTTTAAATTGAACTGTTTTCATTCCTACCAACTTCTGACATGTTCTGTTGACACCTGTATGACGTGGGCAAAACCCCATGTCGTTGCGCATGCGCGTGGGACATATATAGCCTCGATCAATTAATTTCAGAACACCTAACGACATGTGCTTCCTTCATTCAGTGGAACAGCAAATTTCCATCTAAACAAATCAATAAAGTAGAAAAACTATTCAATTCAGATAAAAACTTACCATAGGAATTACAAATTTCCGATTATTTACATTTTTTTCCTGACGCTCCAGTTATGGACGTCACTAACTTGTTACGTTACCTATAGTCTGTTTCACGAAAGCTGCCCAAATTTTACAGCTATATAAACAATGCAAAAACAATATTTATTTTGATAATATTAAATTAAAGGAAAATTTAAGAATGCATATGAGCCTTCTTTTTATTTCGTGAAATTTGGTCAAATATTGATTTTATTGTGCAAAAACAATTTCCCCATGTTAAATCCCCATAGACATCTTCACGGACTACAAAGTGTCTATGGGGATTTAACATGGGGACATTTTTTTTAATTTCAGAAATACTGGATCGATTTTTAAAAATTAACTTTTGTTTTCTTAGTTAGATCATATCCAAGCTATCTAGTCAGGTTTCGGAGTCAATTTCCAAATTTTTTCGTTTTTTGACTCTTCCCACACTCCCTTACCTCTTTTTCCCCCATGTTAAATTCCCATAGAGAAATCAATTTTTCGTAATAAAATCAATAGTTGACCAAATTTCATGAAATAAAAAGAAGGCTCATTCTTAAATTTTCCTTTAATTTAATATTATCGAAAAAAATATTGTTTTTGAATTGTCTATATAGCCGCAAAATTTGGGCAGCTTTCGTGAAACAGACAGTAGATTATTTAAATGGGTTTCGGAACGATTTGGCTACTCGAGTATTACTCCCAGGCACCAGACCCGATGACGTCGACAGGGCTCCAGATAAGGAATTAGTAATTGAGTATTTTCACTCCTAATTTCTGAAGCAATTGGGTATTTCAAAATTTTAATTGGGTAAAATGAAATCGCACTACTGTTTACACCAAGATGTGTTTTCATGGAAAATTAAGAAAAATATGCTATATTTGTGGTCTGTTTGTTTTCTGCAGCATAATAAATGTACCACAAAATTGTAATTACTTTTTGATACTCGCTACTTCTGATTTCAATTGAGTTTTTGGCAATTTTAATTGGGTATTTAAGCAAATACGCAGCTTATCTGGAGCTCTGGTCGAAATCATGCATACTCGTACTGCAGATGTTATTCAACATATCAAATCGCCTTAAACATGTTAATAGGTGTATTTAAATATAATCGTGTATTCTTAAAAAATGTTTCTATTATTATTTTCATCCATTCCTTTGCTCATTACATTCGTGTATGCCTTGGATATGTTGGTATGTGAATACGGCCGATACACGTTCCTCTTTTTAGTCGCTGACTACAATAGAGTTCGTCACATTGTTTCTTGCATAATCAGTGGTACCGTATAACCTCGAATTAACGCCCCCCTCCTAATAAACGCCCCCCCCCCCCCCCCCCCCCCCCCTCCCCCCCCCCCCCCCACCAAATCTGGAAGTGTCAATGTAAAAAAATAATGCATTTAATAAAAAAATACGCACATTAACTGGCGCACTGGAAATATTTTGTATAATTTCGCTATGAAACGTGTAACATAAATTAATGCCGAAGCGTTATAAAACGCGTGACAGGTACTGATCAATAGATGACGTAAACTATATGACCTCGCTTCACACGCGGTGTACGTGTGCCGATCAGCAAATGATGTACGCGACTGACCTCGTCTGACACGTGAACTACTCAAATATAATCACGTGACGTTTAATTCGGTTACTGTGTAGTCCGTGCGTGTAGAAATTCTGCAATAATACAGAACGTTATAGCTACCGTGTTAGCTTCAAACTCAACGATGGTCATGTTTATTGAGATGTGTTTGCAAGTGGACATTATATTATTAAATGGCGTGTAGACTACGGTGCGAATTATGAATAAATCGGATAATATTTTTGGAAAAAAATCACTGCCTACGTGGCTCTAATAAACGCCCCCCTTTTGTAAAATGTACCCCCCCCCCCCCCCCCCCCCCCCCCCGGGGGCGTTAATTTGAGGTTATACGGTGTATTGATTGCATTCAGACAATGTTTCTTTAAAACACCATTTATGTGACCATTATGCCATAAACTTTGTATGCTCAAATTTTACACATCCCAGTTGATTTGTTTTTAAAAAGTAACTAACTTGAGTAGCATACCGTACAAACCAATCAAATTTAACCCTATCCTGAAACTAGATCATGTTATGTATACTTCAAGGATACATCGCATTTTGGATGGTGATTTTCCACATTTTTTCTGTGCTGAATGAACTTCTGTGTTTTACAGAGATACCCCATCGAAAACGGCGGTACAATTCGTGAAATCAAGCGCGCTATACATTATATCCGGTGGTGTTCCGAAACACATTGTGTTCCATTTCATATTGATTGACGATATCTGAAGCGCTTACGGGGAGAAATTTGCTAAATCGTCTGATGGAATGCACAGACAAACAAAAGAGTATAAGTTTTTAAGTACACTATGTAATTATTCTTGTATTAGTGTCAATGATAGCAAATTATTTATGTATAGTAGCGTAACCATTTTTCGGGATTACCCCCGCATCGGGAATTTTCGTAAACCGCATTTGTCACTAATCAAGGAAATTTGCACGGTCAGCTTCCCGGACATTTTTTGCAGAAGACACATTGCCCTTGGGCATGTACTGTCATTTCGGCTAATTCTGCGCATCAGCTAATGCGAAATTCACGTACAATTTAGCCTTGCATACTCCTAATAAAATATGTGGATTTTGGAATAAACAAGCTGACTAATTGCTACACTGTGGCACAATTTGATCACATTCCGATACTTTGGTAAATAGTTATTCCGAATATAGTCAAAAAGTGTAAAATCCTCAGACCCTGCTGATGGAATAGCTGTCTTATTTACTAATTAACTGTTAGACGAAGAAACTGACCTGTCATGATGCTGCTCGCCATTTTGTTTACACTACCAGATGCGTAGCATTAGCAGAAACAAATGTGACGTTGCAAACACGCATGTGATGTCATACATCACACAATTTACGTCACTTACTGACGTCAGAACGTTATGTAATAGTTACTGCCCTAATCGAGGTGTTCATGTGTTTGAATAACCTACATGTGCCCATGGAACACCGAGCCGTGAAGTGGCGAGGTGTTTCATGGGCACATGTAGGTTGTTTAAACACATGAACACCTTGATTAGGGCAGTAACTGACTTACACATCTACTTACTGACTACCGTTGGCTAGTATTCAGTGGACATTTTTAATTTCCATTTGACATTAAAGGAACTGTCTTACAGTTATGACAGCCGATCAATAACATCCATGTACGCATGCTGCCAGTGGGATTATACGTATCCCATTGACACATTTCTTATTATTATTTGTGTTTGATGTCTAACGTATACGTACGTATACGAAGCAAGCACTCAATATGCTGTATAATATGCATTGGAACATGCTTGCGTAAATCATACTACATGTAATTCACAGAGAATACCAGGCTAGTTATAGTTTGAAATACCAGTTTATCAGGCAAGACTAGGCCGTTTCCGAGCCGAGCCTCATTATCTTGATATCGAAAGACACTAGACTAGATTTTGTTTTATCAGGTAACGTTTTATGCTAGCCAATGATGAAATTTAAAACAATTTTCATTGAAAAGAACGAGGACTTGTTTACGTTACGTGATTAGTCTGATGTCGTTCGGAAACGTCATGTGACGTCGTTCGTCCAATAGAACGCCACTTTTCAATTCATTGTAACCCGGATATTCGTATCAGGTCGATTCCTTATACGGTAGTATGTTGATCAGTCAGTACGTATTGGATCAATACAAAGTTCGTTTCCCGATAACAAATAAGTAAACAGTACAGTGGAACATCTCGAAAACTGTCGCCATGGGAGGTCCGCAGGGTGTCCAGCTTAGATAGGTACCACTGTAACAATAAATGGCAGCGTTAAATGAAGCTTATGCCCTCGCTGTCTGCCTTGATAATAATAAAAAACACAAGTCCTCGGTGACCTTGGGCGGTCGTACTGGCAGCCTTGATAATGAAATAAGGCCTTTAACATTATTGCCTTACAAATTTGTCTTTATTACAACAAACAAGATGAACACAAGTCCTCGGTGACCTTGACCTTGGGCGGTCGGATGTGGGTAGCATGCATAACAAAGCACAATCATATTGTGGCCAAATATTATAAAAATCAGTGAAGCAGTTCATGAGTTTTTGAAAAATGAAAGGTGTTACTAACGTACGTTTGCATGTACGTACGTATGCAGTACATGTACGTACGTATGCAGTACATGTACTAACACTATATCCCCTCTTGCCAATCGGGCGGGATAATTAAACAGTCAATGCAGTTTGTTCTCATTTTCAACCATGAACAAACTACAATCAATGCCATATAAATGAAACACAATGGGGTCCCCAGGGTGTCCGGTTTAGATATCCTCAGAAACATCCACGCCGACTACGCATTGTGCAAAACTGAATTCCCGGGACAGCGGATGTCACTCCCTGCTCCCGCGACCTTTGAACTATATAATTTAACCAATAATTCCATTGTCAGAATTAGCATATGTTAAATGATCATGCACTCTCGCTAGCTGGGACACTGACCTACATGTAGATCAGGCCTGCCACCACAAAACCACATCTGTCAAAACTGGGAGAACTGCATGAGTCTCCAATATAGTGTATAAACTATAATTAAAAATTATCATTTTATACACTATTACCAGATTACATGATTGACTATTACCTAAACTTGCAGGGAGATCATCATTATGCTGTAACTTGTCTTGTCCTTCCTTTATCAGTTATCTGAAATACTCAATAACCCCACTCCATCCCTCTGACCAACCAATCCCCACATCATGCAACTGTATATAGAAAACATGAAATATCTTATTAAGCTAACATAGTACAGGTGTCACAGGAAATTCTCCCCCCTGGAAATCTTCCCCCGCGAAAGATTTCCAGGGTCGAGCCTAGGAAATTCTCCCCCCCCCCCCCATATGCATAGCGGATGTGAATGTCTCTTTGTAGACAAGAAATACCTCCCCCCCTCCGTCATGATGAAATAATGTATGTTGTAGAACAGATAGCATTTGGCATGTATTGAGGCAGTGGGGGGGGGATAGATTTTCCTAGGAAATATCCCCCCCCCCCAACCATCTACCATATGCATAGCGGATGTGAATGTCTCCAATGTAATTAATCCACGATTGGGGTAGTATTTCTGATGAAATAATGTATGTTGGTGTAGAACAATAGATAGATGTGATGGGGAGGGGGGGGGGGGAGATTTTACCTAGGAAATAATCCCCCCACAGTTTTACCATATGCATAGTGGATTTGATGTCTCTTTATATCTCCCCCCCCCCCCCCACCAACCTACATGGCACATGCTGTCTGTTCTACACCAACATACATTATTTTGTTTCATCAGAAATACTATCATCCCCAATCCCCAATCCCCAATCTCCCCCCCCCCCCCCAATACATGCTATCTCTTCACCAACTTTCATTTCATTTCATCAGAAATTAACTCCCCCATCACCAAAAATGCTCTCACCTTCTCCTTCTTCCTAGGCCAAAATCTCCACACACCCCCCCCCCCCCCCCCACACCATACATGCCACATGCTATCTGTTCTACACCAACATACATTATTTTGTTTCATCAGAAATACTCCCCCAATCGTGGGCTGTTCTTCTCTACAAAGAGACGTCCATATCCACTATGCATATGGTAGATGGTGGCAGGGGGGAATATTTCCTAGGAAAATCTCCCCCCCCCCCCCCCCACCAATACATGCCACATCACATGCTTGCTGTTCTATACACAGATATACTGTTTTTATTTTCTAGACCCACCCCCACCATGTGCTATACCTTTATACCAATCATATGCAGCTTTGGTAGAGATTTAACCTAGAGAACTCTCTACCAGCCAACATACATAATAGTTATGGTATGGTAATGGGGAATTATTGCATATACTAGCTGGTAAATAGAATTTCTACCGCCCCATCACCACTATATTGTCTATGTATAGATATTATACTAAATTGGATAGCTCTTTTATAGAAAATGCTGCCTCGCCTATTCACATACTTCTCCACAAGCAGACATACATTACGACTATGTTAGTTGGGTATACATGTATGGATATTACGTTCTCTGTTACCAAGAAACAGACATATATATTACATGACCACATATCTAACATATTTGGCTCCTCATTGGGGGCTACCTGCTATTTGGTGTTGTGCTTCATCAGACTCGCATGTGCCAGACCAGATTTCTCTGAGCAAGAGGTGAGACGTATGCAGTAGCTATTCTCTTGCACGACTATGGCGGAGTGAATGTGTAGAGCTAATAACTCGCGTGAAACGACTAGAGGGTGCCGAGTCGAGTGAAAGACTAGAAAGAGGTGAGTCGAGCATACGACTAGAAAGAGCTGAGTTGAGTTAACAACTAGGATGTGCATACATAGCCCACCACGTTTACGTTCTCTGTCAAAATATCGACAAAGTGATCAGCACCCGGCCATATAGAATATATTTGTAATTGAAGGGCCTCTCATCGCCTGGTGCAGTGCGTACAACTGTACATGCACGCGCAGCATATGAATGCATATATCTATTATTGGATGGTCAGTTATAAAAGTCATTTACGAGGGGAGGGGTGTTCAATAATTATAAATTTCCCAACACATACATGATCCCAATAAAATGAAGTGACATTAATTTAATGAATGAAAATTATTAGCATAATTAAAACACGTGGTCTTAGGTATGTGCATAAAGTGATGAAACATGTTAAATTTAGGAAACAATAATTTAATAGCAGATTTACATGGACTGTCTTAACCAAATCGTGCTTATAAGTCGTCTTGAAAAGAATCCGTATTTGGTAAAATATGTTTATTATACCAAATCATAAATAGCTTTGCAAACACTAGTTTTGTTGACAGGCAATGGTACTATTTCTATTTAGTTGAATTAATTCCACATGTGTCTATAAATAGCAACATATGGAACAGTATTTCGATTTCAAACTAAAAAAATGTTATGTTTCACAAAGTGTGCTTCCTGGTACTGAAATAGCGAACTGAACTTATCTCCCCTCTTCATCAGAGTCACTTGTAGTACATTGTATATAAGAAAACACACAGTCCTTGTATACATGTATGACATTTGGAGTCAATAAAGCGAAAATTAAAGGAACATTGACTATCTTCGACATCATCTGAAACATCATGTGAGCCACTGTTTCTTTAAAATACATGTCTTTTGTCATATATCATCAGTTGGGTCTCTGTAGAGTGCACATCATTAACAATTTAATCCTTCATATGTTTAGCCACTGTATTTTCACATGCAGTTGCAGTAATAAACCAACTTTAGTGATTGAACTTAAGTGATTGATGCAGTTGTCATTCAACAATGATACATGCCCTTTTGTACGATAATAAAACTATTCTCAGTCAAAATGCAGAATATATCATAGTTGTATGCCAGTCCACGTGTACATACATTTTATTATTATAATGCATACATTTGACTTCCGTAGGTAGCGTAAAACATAATTATTATGTCATATTTGTGTATAACTGGAATCAAGTGAACAATGTTCTCGAGCCAAAAAAAGCGTTACAGCTATTTTATTGTATCTTAAATATGCACTGATCACAAGTTATCAATAAGCATAGCTTAAGTTCGACTCGTATGTTCTTAAATGCCGGTGTAAACAAATATTTTCCCCCAGAATATTCCCCCCCCCCCCCCTCCCTCCCGGGGCAGAATGTTCACCGAATATTCTCCCCCCCAGGCGAATAATCTCCCCCTCATTACAAATATTTACCCCCACCCCCACCCCGGGGGTAGAATGTTCGCCGAATATTTTGCCCTCCACCGGAATATTCCCCCCCCCCCCTTTTTCCTGACTTTTATTACTGTTACTGTGGGGGGAATAATATTCGGCGAATAATTTGCCCTCCGCCAAACCCTCTGTGATATGTGTGTGGTGTAGAGGAGGGGGGGGGGGGGGATAAAATTCGGCCAATATTTTGCCCCCCCCCCCCTGTCACCCAGTCAGCCAAACCCTCTGTGATATGAGTGTGATGTAGAGAGAGTGTGGGGTGGGGGTATAATATTCGGCGAATAATTTGCCCCCCCCGCCCCCCAGTCAGCCAAACCCTCTGTGATATGAGTTGTGTAGAGGAGAGGTGGGGGGGATAATATTCGGCGAATAATTTGCCCCCCGCCCCCCGGTCAGCCAAGCCGTCTGTGATATGAGTGTTGTGTAGAGGAGAGGTGGGGGGATAATATTCGGTGAATAATCTGCCCCCCGGTCAGCCAAACCGTCTGTGATATGAGTGTGGTGTAGAGGAGAGGTGGGGGGGATAATATTCGGCAAATAATTTGCCCCCTGCCCCCCAATCAGCCAAACCCTCTGTGATATGAGTTGTGTAGAGGAGAGGTGGGGGGATAATATTCGGCGAATAATTTGGCCCCCGCCCCCCAGTCAGCCAAACCCTCTGTGATATGAGTGTTGTGTAGAGGAGAGGTGGGGCGGATAATATTCGGCGAATAATTTGCCCCCCGCCCCCCCGGTCAGCCAAACCGTCTGTGATATGAGTGTGGCACTAGTTTAAATATTCAATATCATTTTACTCGTGTAATAAATGTGCAAATCAGACAGGTACAATAAAACACATTAGGTAACCAATATATGCTTAGTATGATGATGTGCTCCTGCAATAAAGCAAATCTAACATTTGTGTTGATGTATTATTATATTTATTAAAGCTCCTTCATTAATTTATAAAGAAACTCAGCATAGCCTCTTATGACATCAGTAAACTTGTTAATAAATATCATAGTAAATCATCATGCAAGTATGATCCTCTATATACATGTATATATAGCACTCTTTTTGAGACCTGATGAAATATGCCACTTCAGAAGTGGGGCCTAAATTAAAATATTGTTTGTTTGGTCTTTACCTTCCCAACATTTCAGCTTGGGTTAGGTTGGTAAATTATTTTATTTTGTTTGAGATTAAATAAAAAAAATGTTTTTTTGGCATACCCGCACATAACACCTTTGTTCAGTCATACAACTTGTTTCCTGTTGACGACCATATTATTTGATTCATGCTCTGATATTAAATGCCATTATACTTTCGTATACAAACAGCTTCAATTTATCTATTAATACTTCTCCCGAAACAGCCTTCCACGTCAATGTATTTGACAATTTCCTAATTTTATTCGAAACAAATGAGCATGTCCCATGTTCCTCCGCCAGGACTACGGAAATACACAAAATGATGCTGTTGAAATAGGAAAGCCCCTCTTCGCTGACCAACACAAATAAAAAAATAAAAACAAAATTAATTTGAAATTGGAATAAAAACTTTGGAGTCGGCGGGAAAAAACTGAGGCGGGCGGTAAAGATCAAACAAACAATATTTTAATTTAGTCCTGGGTGTAGGTTTATAACACTTTTCTGTACTTACTGAACTCCCATCAATTATATCCCTATTTTTTGTCAGTGACAATTGTCTTTCCACAATTGCTAAACTATACGTAAACAGAAATAGACTGTAGACTACGTGTGGGAGATTCACCAGGTAAGCTTTTATTTAAATTATTTCAACAATGTTCTACATTATAGTTTAGACATTTCTGCCGCCCACTGTATATATTTTTTGTTTATACATCTGTCCACGGCATTGACACTATTTGTAATTACATTTGCGTCACTGGCACGGAGAAGGACCTTACAGCATTTGTAAGGCGAATATGTGTACCTTTATCATCATTCACCATCCAAATTAGCGTTTTATGTTCTACATGTAATCATTCCGCTGATCGCAAAACATAAACAACTGCTACATTGGTGACATGTAGTAAATATAGGAAATGGTATTGATCGAATGGCGACCAACACATGCAATGATTAAACTGCGCTGATGCGCGGACTGATCCGGGCTACGCTAGCCATCGTAAGACCGCTTTTCTTAGCCGGTGTTCCTTCTGTCAAGCTATCAATTCACACAATGACCAGACACACAACGTGTGTGATTTGTCGTGAGGTACGTGCCCAGGTTTGCATATAGATGCAAACTTTTCTTTTGTCTACAGAGGTGTTCAAATTGCTTACCAACCTCTGACAAACAATAGAGTCGATGTGTAAGACATTTTTACCTGCACAGACGTCTTTGAACTGCGTTGAATATTCAGTAAAGTTTGACTGTATATGGAGATGGTAATGACATATAAATTTGTTTGGAAAGCCTTAGGTGCGCAGAATTAGCCGACACCATTGTAAGTTTTTAATCAAAACTGTTAAAATACCTTCAAAATGTTGTATTTTAGCTATTCCCACTTTTGTCCAGTCATAAACATCATTATTGAAAAAGATTTACAAAGCATGGTTCTGTCAGTCTGCGTCACAGGACTCTTTAGCCATTTTGAGAAGTCAAGGTCATGTAAACACAGACTGATAGCTGTCAAATTACCAGAATAGAGCTTCTCATTATACTGGGGGGTCTTATATGGAAAACAATAAAAAAACTAACGCATAGATTAGATATATATTTGATTACACATATGTAGATGATGTAAAATGTAGAATTTATTGTTCTGTTGATTATAAAGTTAAACCATTTTTTACACTGACCCGATGCAATACAGGATGTGAATAACCCAACAACAAACATCCAGATTCTAAGGTCACAATCTATTTTATACAAGCGCCTGGATGATACGTTAACAAAATGGACGACATGGAAACAAGTGGGACTTTTGGATAAATCTGGTTTCACAGCATTTTTACTATAAGTTTATTGTTTTAAAAAGTGTTGAATAATTGTTTTTATATATGCTTATAGCTCTAGTAACTGGCCAACGAATGCTTATTATCCAGAACCTAGGTAAATCCACTGTATGATTGCCATTTTAGATCTAGGTGTCATTATTTGTTTTTAATAATTTGATTATTTGAATATAATACGTCACTAAGACGATGGTGGATTCTCATATGTTCATAATTTTGGTTGTACAAATAAGTTTTTGTATAAGAAATATTGATTCTTCTTTTCTTCATACAACATGTGTTGGCAGCACATGATTTTTGTCTCGGAAGACATGTTTTTCTTTCAGTTACGACATGTTTGGACAGCACATGAGTATCGTCACTAAGACGATTCTCATGTTTTGTCAAAATAAGTTATGGAGGCAAATATAATAATACATGTTTTTATGCTGAATGTTGGATTACGCGATGAGAGAATACTCATTACAAATTTTAGTCTGGGCAGGTCTCATTGTTATTGATAAAATGGTGAACCGTGTAGACCGTGGTCACACAGTTTCAATATTCAAACAACAATGTTTATTCAACTGAACGATATGTTATAACTAGTTCTATGTGATAGAACGGCGGCAAATCTATTTTTGCAAACTGTTATTCTCTTTATTTGCACATCAGCAACAACAACACAAACAAAGTTGCTCCGATTTTGTCACACAGTACTATGGTATAACGTGACACATGTGGCGCATTCTCACGGTATTTTCAATCATTTAGCAACATGCTTTCTTCCTCGCCGTATTTATCAAATAAATTGAGAACAGTTTCCTGGCCGCTCACCAAGCAATAGAAACAAAATTGCTACCCCGCTCCATACCTCTCGCGAGGGTAGCAATTTAACCCCATCTCTTTAATTTAACGCATGGAAGAGTGATTTTTGCAATCGGTTATCAGTTGTGTTTGATATGTTAGCGATATAAAACTGTCAAAACTGTATGAATAAATTATTAATAAAGAACATACACATGCAGAAATTAGTTATTTTACTGTGTCAATGTGTTTATCTGACATTTACATGTATATCTTGTAAAGAAAGCTTAATTTTGTTATGTTGAATGTTGAGCAACAACAAGAGAAAAGATGGCTTCTATAGGAAAATTATTTCTCTGTTCTATTATTTTTGGCAATTTACTAGTTCTATATCAAAGATTATTTCTTTAAATGTATAAAATGTACAGTTTACTAAATTTTGACCTACATACAATAGGTTTGGGTATGCACTTCGGTTGCTCACATTTGAATGGGTCAAATTGTAGCTGTAGATAACATATCGGAGGCAAATTATTGTACATGACTAGCTACCCAAGCAACCAATTGTACACTGTGTGTGAACTTGATTATCGGGACCGGCCGGGTGCTTGTGTTGAAAAGAGGCAAAGTGTACAGAATAAAGGAATTAACAGTATCTCCAAAGTAATACATGTAATAATTGCTGTCATTTGATCAGTACCATACAGTATTAATTACTTTCACTGTAATGTTGCAATGTTAGCTTAACAAAAAGTAATATCGCGGAAAATCCTATTGTCCTTTTAATTACCCGCTTTTCGCGCCCCATTGTCAGCAATTACCTCCCACTATACTAATGAATGTTGTGTTATTCTATGTGAGGCGAGCCAATGTATTTGTTAATGTGAGAAAAATTGCGGTCCATTGTAAACTTTTAAACTTATTGCAAATAAAACACGATTTTTGGCCGGAAATGGGTCACCTACCAGTAGCATGTATTTTTAGCTCGACTATTCGAAGAATAGTTAGAGCTTATGTTGTCACCCCGGCGTCACCGTCACAGTTTTAGTCAAGCTTTTATATGGAATACTACTGGCCCTACACCCACCATACTTGGACAACTTCATCTCCTAGTGATGTACATCAATAACCCCTGATCTATATTTGACCTTGACCTATATTTCCTCTTGAATTACTTACTTAATTCCCCTTGGTTAAGGTTTTTAGTCAAGCTTGTATATGGAATTCTACTGGCCCTACACCCACCATACTTGGACAACTTCATCTCCTAGTGATGTACATCAATAACCCCTGATCTATATTTGACCTTGACCTACATGTCGTCTTGAATTACTTAGTTAATTCCCCTTGGTTAAGGTTTTTAGTCAACCTTGGTTAAGGTTTTTAGTCAAGCTTGTACATGGAATACTATTGTGCATACATACACCATACTTGGACAACATTTTCTCATAGGGATGTACATCAGTAACCCCTGATCTATATTTTACCTTGACCTACATTTACTCTTGAATTACTTACTTAATTCCCCTTGTTAAGGTTTTTAGTCAAGCTTGTATATGGAATACTACTGGCCCTACACCCACCATACTTGGACAACTTCATCTCCTAGTGATGTACATCAATAACCCCTGATCTATATTTTTGACCTTGACCTACATTTCCTCTTGCATTACTTAGTTAATTCCCCTTGGTTAAGGTTTTTAGTCAACCTTTGTTAAGGTTTTTAGTCAAGCTTGTACATGGAATACTATTGTGCATACAGACACCATACTTGGACAACCTTTTCTCATAGCGATGTACATCTATAACCCCTGATCTATATTTGACCTTGACCTACATTTCCTCTTGAATTACTTAAAGTTAATTCCCCTTGGTTAAGGTTTTTAGTCAAGCTTGTAGATGGAGTACTACTGGCCCTACACCCACCATACTTGGACAACTTCATCTCCTAGTGATGTACATCAACAACCCCTGACCTATATTTGACCTTGACCTACATTTAACCTTGAATTACTTAGTTAATTCCCCTTGGTTACGGTTTTTAGTCAACCTTGGTTAAGGTTTTTACTCAAGCTTGTACATGGAATACTATTGTGCATACAGACATCATACTTGGACAACCTTTTCTCATAGTGATGTACATCAATAACCCTTGATCTATATTTGACCTTGACCTGCTTTTATCAAGCTTGTATATGGAATACTCCTGGGCCTACAGCAACCATACTTGGAAAACTTCATCTCCTAGTGATGTACATCAATAACCCCTGACCTATATCTGACATTTACCTACATTTAACCTTGAATTACTTTCCCTTGGTTAAGGTTTTTAGTCAACCTTGGTTAAGGTTTTTATGCAGGCCGCAGCCACCTTGTTTGTCAAGCTATGTTTACATCGACAACCCTCGTAGTCGAGCTATGCTGTTCTCCTACAGCTCTTGTTATTAGTACAGTCGCGACACCGCGGTTCGTGGACATAAGGATTTTATCGTGTTGGCCTTAAATAATATAACATATAACAACATAATCTTTTAACCAAAACATAACGGAACTTATCTTTAATTAAGTAAGCCTGTGACTTTTGTTTAAGGCGATTTGATATGTTGAATAACATCTGCAGTACGAGTATGCATGATTTCGACGGCATCTGGTCTAGTACCCGAGAGTAATACTCGAGTAGCCAAATCGTTCCGAAACCCATTAGACAGGGTAACGTAACGAGTTAGTGACATCCATAACTTGAGCGTCTGGAAAAAAAATATGTAAATAATCGGAAATTTGTAATTGAATAAGTTCAATATTCACCCACTTGATACCAATCTTTACAAGGTCACTGAGTTATCCATTTTTAGCTCACCTGAGCGAAGCTCATGTGAGCTATTGTTACCGCAATGTGTCCGTCGTCCGTCCGTCGTCCGTGAACATTTTCAAACGTCTTCTCTTCGGTAACCATTGGGCCTATAGTCACCAAACTTCATGGTCATGGTCCTTAGGTAGGGGGATTACAAAATTGTTAAAATGACGTCATCACGTAATCCAAGTTGGCCGCCGTCTAAAAAT
Organism: Conchocele bisecta; assembly: GCA_029237695.1. Classification (NCBI taxonomy): domain Eukaryota; kingdom Metazoa; phylum Mollusca; class Bivalvia; order Lucinida; family Thyasiridae; genus Conchocele; species Conchocele bisecta. The sequence continues at coordinate 42,961,713 of CM055267.1, forward strand.
AGCACAAATTCTTCAAAAATCTTCTCAAGAACCGCCAACCGGATTTCGACAAAACTTGGTAGGAATGATCGATGTATAATGCTCTTTCAAAGTTGTTAAAATGGTGACCCCGGTGTCAAAAATGGGCGTGGCCCGTGGGGTCAAATAGAGGTCAAATTTTATTTTTGACCGAATATGGTCATGTCATATATCAAATCGAAGGTTATGTCATCCAAGATGGCCGCCGAAAGGTCAAAAGGTCATTCTTTTATTAGAGATTTCAAAATTCTTCTTCACATGAACCGCTTGGCCCATGGTAGCCAAACTTTAAAGTTATGGTCCATGGGTGAAGCCTTTTCAGATTTGTTGAAATGGAGGTCATCGCTAATCCAAGATGGCCGCCGTCTAAAAATAGCATAAATTCTTAAAAAATCTTCTTCTCATGAACCAACAACCGGATTTCAACAAAACTTGGTAGGAATGATCGATGTACAATGCTCTATCAAAGTTGTTAAAATGGTGACCCCGGGGTCAAAAATGGGCGTGGCCCGTGGGGTCAAATTGGGGTCAAATTTTATTTTTGATCGAATATGGTCATGTCTATATCAAATTGAAGGTATCAAAGAGGCGATCGCTCTGGTACATTATTTGTCGAAATTGGATGGTCATGTCATCCAAGATGGCCACCGAAAGGTCAAAAGGTTGTTCTTTTATTAGAGATTTCAAAATTCTTCTACACACGAACCGCTTGACCCATGGTGGCCAAACTTCACAATTATGGTCCATGGGTGAAGCCTTTTCAAATTTGTTAAAATGGAGGTCGTCACTAATCCAAGATGGCTGCCGTATAAAAATAGCACAAATTCTTAAAAAATCTTCTTCTCATGAACCGCCAGCCGGATTTCGACGAAACTTAGTAGGAATGATCGATGTACAATGCTCTTTCAAAGTTGTTAAAATGGTGACCCTGGGGTGAAAACTGGGCGTGGCCCGTGGGGTCAAATTGGGGTCAAATTTTATTTTTGACCGAATATGGTCATGTCTATATGAAATGAAAGAGGCGATCGCTCTGGTACATTATTTGTCGAAATTGGATGGTCATGTCATCCAAGATGGCCACCGAAAGGTCAAAAGGTCGTTCTTTTATTAGAGATTTCAAAATTCTTCTTCACACGAACTGCTTGGCCCATGGTGGCCAAACTTCAGTTATGATCCATGGGTGAAGCATTTTTGGACTTGTTAAAACGCAGGTCGTCGCTAATCCAAGATGGCCGCCGTCTAAAAATAGCACAAATTCTTAAAAAATCTTCTTCTCATGAACCGCCAGCCGGATTTCGACGAAACTTGGTAGGAATGATCGACGTAGAATGCTCTTTCAAAGGTGTTAAAATGGTGACCCCGGGGTCAAAAATGGGCGTGGCCCGTGGGGTCAAATTTTATTTTTGACCAAATATGCTCATGTCATATATCAAATTGAAGGTATCGATGAGGCGATTTCTCTGGTGCAATATTTGTCGGAATCAGATGATTATGTCATCCATAATGGCCTCCAAAAGGTCCATTTATTCGAGATTTTGAACGTCTTTTTCTCAGGAACCACATGGCCGATGCTGGCCAAACTTCATAGTAAGTTAAGATCCTTGGGTGAAGCATTTTCAGATTTGGTAAAATGAGTCATCGCTTAATCCAAGATGACTGCCATCTAACAATAGCACAATTTTTTTAAAACACTTATGAACTCAATGTCACATTCTCCTCTGGTGTTCATGGAGTCAGGTGAGCGAATTAGGGCCATCATGGCCCTCTTGTTATGTTACCCTTGTCCGTCCGTCCTTCCATCACCAACCTTGTAGGTCGTAAAACTTTTAACCATACTAGCTACAGACCTGAAACTTGGTATGTAACTTCCTTATGAATTAGATGTGCAAAGTTTATTTCGATTTTTGATTTGATCCCCGGGTGATGGATTATCTCTTCCTTTTCGACTTAGAATTTCCAAATTTTGCCTTGTAAGTCGTAAAACTTTTAAACCGTACTAGCTACAGACCTGAAACTTGGTATGTAGCTTCCTTATGATGAGTAGATGTGCAAAGTTTATTTTGATTTTTGATTCGACCCCCGAGTCATGGATTATCTACCCCTTTTCGACTTAGAATTTGGCAATTTTGTCTGTTAACTTGTAAAACTTTTAAACCGTAATAGCTACAGATCTGAAACGTGGCATGTCGCTTCCTTATGATGAGTAAATGCGCAAAGTTTATTTTGGTTCTTGATTTTACCCCCGGGTCATGGATTATCTCCCCCTTTTCAACTTAGAATTTTGCCTTGTAACTCCCTTGAAACTTTTAAACCGTACTAGCTACAGACCTGAAACTTGGCATGTAGCTTCCTTATGATGAGTTCATGCGCAAAAGTTTATTTACATTTTGTATTCGTCCCCCGGGTCATGGATTATCTCCCCTTTTAGACTTAAGAATTTTTCCTCGTTTATTATCAAAGCGGTATGTAGAGCATCCGTGTTCTATGAACACATTTTCTAGTTTACGTTAAAATGCATCTTTCTAGATACCATCTGAGACGCCGTCATTTTAATAGTTGTGGGTCAGTCTGTGTATATTAACTGCGTTACCTAATTAAATGTTCTTATTTATAGGTGTATGCATGGCTGGCAGAGAATCAGATTGGATGTTGCTGTGGGTGATATTGGCCTGTAAGTAATCGTCTACACCTATAATATTGCGCAGAATTAAGCAAGAATATGCTGTAAGGGAATTTATTAAATTATGTTAATCTGTACATTTCGGATGTAATTCAGGTAATACATGTAGTACATTAAAATATACCAATGTAAACTGTGTTTTAAAATCATAGGAACCACAAACTTCCAATATAATCCTGGACAGTCTGAGTGCATGTTTTTATGCTCGACTGCGATAGTGAGGGGGCATTTACTTGTAGTGTTACCTTTGTCCGTCCCGTCCGTCACCAACTTTGTAAGTGGTAAAACTTAAACCTAGAATTTGGCAATTTTGCCTTTTAACTCGTTAAAGGCCCTGAACGGCTCAGTTTTACAATTTTCCGATTTGTTCAAACACAAAAACATGTTTGGCAACTGATTTAGTACACAAAACTAACATATACTGCCTAATAGATACATCTCAAGTCTTTGAGATTTAAATCTTAATCACAATGTGAAGACAACAAAAACTTGTTTTGTGTACCACTCAGTGCAAAATGTCAATATTGACAAATTAATTTCCGTAACCCAACGGTTTCGACTCGGAAGCGAGTCGATAAACTCCGGCTATCGGAATTCATCGGCTGTGAATCAGGGAGTTGAGCAGTTGACCCGAGCGTCTATCAGAAAATCGATCGGACTTTGAACACGCACCTGCTGTTTGTTTATCAACAAATATTGATATTTTCATCGACTACAAACTCATTTTTGTACCAAAATGAATGCAAACAGTTTCAAAGTGTGTAAATAGAAACCTGTTGGATTTATGTGTGGGAAAACCCAATAGGAGGCCAAATTCGGCAACTTGAGCCGTATAGGGGCTTTAAGCATAATAGCTACAGACCTGAAGCTTGGTATGTAGCTTCCTTATGATGCGTAGATGCGCAAAGTTTATTTTGATTTTTTATTTGACCCCCAGGTCATGGATTATCTCCCCCTTTTTGACTTAGAATTTGGCAATTTTGGCTTGTAAGTTGTAAAACTTTTAAACCGTACTACATGTAGCTACACACCTGAAAGTTGATTGTAGCTTCCTTCTGATGAGTAGATGCGCAAAGTTTATTTCAATTTTTTGTTCGACCACCGGGTCATGGATTATCTCCCCCTTTTCGACTTAAAATTTGGCAATTTTGCCTTTTAACTCGTTAAGCATAATAGCTACAGAACTGAAACTTGGTATGTAGCTTCCTTATGATGAGTAGATGTGCAAAGTTTATTTCAAGTTTTTTATTTGACCCCGGGTCATGGATTGTCTTCCCCTTTTTGACTTGGATTTTTGCCTCATTTATTATCAAAGCGTTATGTGGGCATCCGTGTTCTATGAACACATTTTCTATTTATAGTTTACAGATTGTTTGTTTTGCCCTGTTTGCACCTAAATATATCTATGGCAATGGATAGCCAGGCTTCCGTGTTGGTAATACAAGGATAGTAGTCGATAGGCCAGGTACCTGATTTGGGGGTGATTGGTACCACAGAAAGGGGCAAAACGGCACTGTACTTTTCTTATTGCCCAATGTCTGTAGTGTCAGAATCTCTTTGCTGGATGTCTGTATCTTGTAGCTTATCGGTAGTAAATTGGTCAAAGGTCAAAATGTATAACGCCTTTACCAAAGTACACATTTTACGTCATATCTCTCTAAACAGAGTGGATATGATCTTGAAACTTGGTGCATGTACTTGTTATATATTGATGATACACTTAAACAAATTATGTCCACTTGACCTCTTCACAAAAGGTCAACAAAACTAAGGTGAAAGGTCAAAATTTGCATTTTTTCTTAATATGGTGTCATAAGTTACACAATTATTGTCGTGTTATAATCATTATGACCAGAAAAGAACGATGCACGTGATTGGCAATACATGTCTAAACAATATAAATATAAAATATGACACCATTATGCATTCAACAAGGAGGTCAAAGGTCAAACCAACGAACACGTGACACTGGTGTTTTTTTCACATTTTCTTATATTGAAAAAACAACAACAGCAAACAAACAATTTGCATTAACTGTAACAGTTGTACTTATACAGTCTTCCTAGTACATATTTATGTTTACCAATATAATTTAATACTGATGAAACAAGCAATTGTTATTTCAATCGTAATAGTGCCATGAGAAAAAGGGTATTATTGACTATGTGACCAGTGCACACTGAACAATGAGCATATGGTCTCCAGCCGAAATAACTACCATCACTTGAATTATATGAAGTGGATTGACCATTGAAATCTCGAGATATGCAACATATGTTTATATAGAAGATGGTTTTGATTTGATATACTAAAATGACACTTTAATATAGCATTTACAACTAGCTTTGATGATCACCGTAAAGTACGGAAAGTGTTAAACTCTGATATTTAGTACACCATTTTGTTTAGTTCACCTGCTTAGTCTAGTTGCGAACTTGCTGATCAAGCCACACAGTGCATGCTCAACACCTTGCAGCATATCAAAATGTTAACGCATTTACGCCATGGCGCATAGCATGGTGATACAGTCTCTGACACAAATGCACAGGTGCAATGGATAATTGCAATATTCTTTACTGGTTCTCGCAATCGGCAATTACCATTAATTTCTTGACCTTTCTCTGTTAGTATTGTTAGTCGGCCCTATCATCATCACTGTCGTCATCGTCGATGGGTGATGCCTCCCCTTCTGTATCGATCATATTGGTACAGTCCTTTAGTCGGCATACATCCGTACATTTGAGTCCATTAGATAGACACTGGCAGCTAGGACGTTGACACACACGGGTACATTTGCATGAAACAAATTCCAATATTGCCTGTGGTGCTGGAGCGCCGGTCATCCATTGTATTGCCAACACACTGTCTTCAATCTTCCACCCATGGTTGTCATTAGGTCTTGGAACATCTGCCTCTGCGACCAAGCTACGTCTCCAGATGGCACATTGATAGTTTGCTCTCAATGTGTGCTGGTACAGACAGTCTTTACATGGTGGAAGCTGTCCCGATTCAACTGATCCATTTTTTGCACGCCACAATTGGAACTGTAGCTCATTCACCTGGCGGATTGATAAGACAAGTCGGCCCTACAACACCTCAGCCCATAAACAGCACGGTTCCTGGCCTTCGCACGCGTTACAATTAGCGAGCCGGGCAAAAGGTAACTCACAAAACCAGTCAAAGATAAATGACATCACTTCCGTTGATTGAAAAATAATAGAGATCCGAAGTCCAACTGGATAGCAATTATTATCACATCGGGTTTTCGTTCATCCCATAAAGTGCCTATGAGCCATTGTGCCAATTGGCAATTTCTGTTGTTGTTGTTGATTGTGGGCATATATTCGGATAAACCTCTGCAGTTACCTCAATGCTTGTCCCGGCTCTTAGTTTTCGCCGCACCTAGAGTCGTAAGACGGTTGCGAGTGTAAAAAAATATGGGTTGTTTAATATATTGGGTATTAAAATGTCATTTACCAACAAAGTTGCATGAATGGGTGTGAGACAAAAGTAACAAGGAGAGGGATACAAATTAACAAAATGAACAAAATAGACAAAATAGACAAACACTTTTTTTCTTCTGAAATGTGGGGGGAAAATTAGGGTCGGCACATTTTGTTAATAAAATAGCAGGTAGGGTCGGGTGCCCCGAAACAAACAATTGTTTTTGATAGGCCTAATTAATTGTCACCGGAAAAAAATAATATTTTCGACAGATTATAAAGTAAATGCAGATAATAAATAGTATTGTCCGTTAACATTTTAAGGAAACATGGTTATCGCCCCTGATATCAGTGTGGAAATTTATGTCAGATATAAAATGTATAAGAATGCCAATCAATATGTGGGGTAATGGTGAATTAATGTTTATTTTGCAAGAAAATGTCTCAGATGTTGTCTGATATATAAAGAACATTTTGTGCCTACTGAGTGAGCATGTACAGTGGAACCCCTCCAAACCGGACCCCCTCTATACCGGAATTCGCCCTATACCGAACATACGACCACGTCCCGAATATTCTGCTATATAAACACATTAGTTTCTACCCCTCTATTCCGGAACCCCTCTACTCTGTAATCCGGACGCCATTTCAAGTCCCAAAACCATATTTCAGCGTTAAAATAACCCCGGAAAACGGAAACACGGTCACCTGTCAGGATGTCATCCAAGCAATACACCGCGCCCAATTTCAATGTTGTTGTTTCAAGCGGGTGTCAAAATCACACCGTGTTTACAATAGACTGGTTCCCGGTAGTATTGTTCAGCTCTGGTTCCCAAAATGCGATTCTAACGGACTCCCAGCTTGACATTTGTGTGGAAGAAATAACAAAATTGATCAAATTACGCACATTAACTTGAGCTCTGTACAAGCGCTATCCATGCGTATAATGCGCTAAGCGACGTGTTTTTTTAACGTCATAAGCGGCATTACAAAGTTAAGAATCTATTCAATACATGCGACCTAAATACGAGACATGTTTGCTGTTTTACAAGCTCATTACAATAGCCTGGTTCACAATTTAATTATACGCGTACATAACAATTACGGAAATAAAATAATCGGCACATTATTTGTGAATCCACCGACCAATTAATTGAGATAATCTGATAATTACTTAACGAGGCTGTAAACTCGTGACTGTAGCATGTGGGCTATTGTAGCAGCTCGCGGTAACTACACAGCACACGCGAAATGTGTCATACGCTCTTTGCGACCAAAAAACATTGCTATACACCTTTTCAAAAAATATGTCATCCAATGAAAAAGTCATCATATCAATTCTCAGAATAAAAAGAAACTTGACATATTTATTGAAAAAATGTGTACCGGTACACATGCTTTCAATTTGGTAATAATGGTACTTGTATATACTATACAAATCCAAGAGTTAATGATGGAAAACATACATTTCCTTAACTGGAAATAGAAAACCCCTATAAACCGAACTTTTCAGTCTGTCCCCAGGGTGTTCGGTTTAGAGGGGTTCCACTGTACCTTTAATTCTAATGATTAATAATTTAATTCCAATGAATTCCAAGACATATTCATATTTACAGGGAGAAATAAAAAAACGTGAATTTTCGTCTCGTATACTATAATATTTGTAGCCCACAAATTTTCCAGCATGCCAAGAGATTAGTCGGTACCCTTAACGCACAGGTTGAAGTAACGCACCGAGGTCTATAAATACATTAAATATGCCTAAAAGCATCCATAAATGAAACAAAAATAAGCTAAAAATTATTTTTAGCTTATTTTTGTTTCATTTTGGCATATTTAATGTATTTATAGACCTCGGCCCGTTACTTCAACCTGTGCCTTGACCTGTCATACTTCCATGTGAGACTGTTCACCGCTAGTCTTAGTTGGTATGTTTGTACTTTGTAGAAGCATTTGACAATGAGTGCCTTGCAAGACTGTAACAAACATTGCTAAAATATTGAAAAGTAATTAGCATTGTGAATGCTACTTTTTGTGTAATCAGTTGTTGCCAATTTAATTTGATTTTAAGTGTCTCGAATTGAAACCTTTAGGTGGTAAAATATCAGTCCACAACTAGAACGCACTCTGTCTCACAACTTACTGCTTCTTGGTGCAGTAATAGCAGAACTAAATCCATTACTAAATGATCTCTTCTATTTATTAGTGGAAGCATGATTGTCGTTAAAAAAAGTTTTGTTTAAATTGTTTGTTAAAAGCAAACTCTCGCTTGATTCATGATTTAGATCGATTAAGCTTTCAGAAAAAATAGGGTGGCAATATTTTCAAGTTCAAAATGGCCGCCAAATTCAAAATGGCCACCATAACACCAATACGCAAATTATAAACAATATTTTTTGGATATTTTACGCATTCAAACTTGGTTTTGTTACTTTACCATATTAGAAAGTGATTATGACATTAATAAATGTCATTCAAATTGATACGTGGGTAATACTGTGGCAAAATAGGGCTTATTACATGTTTATCCGGTATAAATTACACACACAATCGGAGTAATATTTGCAAAATACTTTCATATGCCCAAAAACAACAACAACGGAATTGGGTATTTACGCATTGACTAGCATATCAAATCAATTTATTAAATATTCTAGGACTTGTTATTGCTTTTGACCATTGAATTCATCAAAACTTGTTCTGATGTCCGGTTCTATCTAAGTGCCCGAGTGCATATAATTTGCAAACCGAGAATTCCCAGTACAAACAACAACATGGGCCTGTGACTAAAAACCTTTCTGACTAGATCTACATCATTGAATATTAGTTTGGTTGGGTGTGACATAGCTTTGCTCAGTTTCGGCCAATTAGATTGCTTGATTCCATACAAAGTAATCATAAACGTGACATTGGCCCGATCTTATTGTTCATCCGATCCATTGGCAGCAGTAGCGGAAGATATTAAATATCATTTACAATGTTTAATCAAGGCTAAACGTGAAATCGAGAAATCAATGCAGCCACAAACAACCAATATTAGATATGAACAGCTAATATCTGACATCGAAATACTGGACATTATTGTAACTGAACTGAATGATCCAAATAGTGAAGAAATACTAAATATGAATGATATCAATGAGACATATGTGCAATTACTTGAAGTAAACGGTATCACCGTGCCACGTGATTCACCGTATAAACAATATCTGAAGCAATTGATTCTCGACAACATACACGATGTTCATTTCAACAGACCCCCAGAAAAGATAAAACCTGAGCAGGTACTAACTACAAAAATCAAGGAAAGTTTGATAGCAAGCACACTTAAGGCAGTAGATACCAAAGAAGATTTGAGAGTACTAATAAAAGCAACAAAAGTATTGCGAAGAAACATCAACGAGTCAACTCCTTGGGAGTTCAATGGGACCTTTGCAAATTATGAGCCACCTATATTGCTTAACTGTTTTTGCAAACACCTTATACAAGGGACAGGACGAGTCAAATCTACTAGCAGAGAGAAATCTGTAAATCAAAGCGCCTCTGTGCTGGCACAACACATTGTCAGTTCTACAAATCAGATCTTCAGGTTTCTTACAAACTAACGAGCATTGACAGCTCATTCCAACAATGAACCGAAACTCCACTTACTTTCGGTTTAGCTTTAGACGTACACAAATGTACACGATCTAGGACAATTGTAGAACAATTAGCAGAGCTAAATTTTGCTGTCACTTATAACAAAGTTATGGAAATTTAAAACGACTATTGCAAATGCTGTCCTGAGGCAAAGTGACTCCATCGGTGGGATTTGTCATCCATCGTGGTTAGTTAAAGACACGTTCGTCTGGTTCGCATTGGACAACATTGATTTCTTGGAATCAACCCCTTCTGGCATGGACACTCTGCATGGAACGGCAATAGCTGTATATCAGGCTGTATCTCCAGACAAACCACAAGTAGCTCCACCGATTGAAATTGACCGTTCTTCAAGGGCCCAAACATTACATGATCCAGTTCCAAGCAAACTATTGACATGTCAAAAGCCAGAACCAAAGAATCTGAAAAGCGAATGTAAGCTGGACACATCAAAACCTATCTCAGACCTGAATAGAAAGACAGATATGGCATGGGTAATTGGTTGCTTAAACTTTGATGAAGACAGTGCAGTAGAGGTTACAAATAATGCCCCTGGAACATGGGGGACATTTAATTCATTGCTGTCCTGTAGCAACACCAAGACAAATGTTGCATTCAGGGCTGTACAAATCGGCACGCCCGACGCCCGGGACAAGTCGGTTTTGGTCTCGGGCAAGTGGCTCTATGCTGAAAGTTAGTCCCGGGCAAGTCACTATTTTCCGTTGAAACGTCCCGCCACAAGCCTGTTTTCTTCACATCGATAACGCCTCGGGCGTGTGTCCAGGCTTCCCTGTGGCGATACACACATTACACAGAAGCTGCTATTCTGTGTATATAGCAAGAAAAGTGATACACTAGCTGTGACCCTGATTAGATTAATTTATTTGAATTTGAAAGCATAATCCCACCGACAATTCCGCATGAACTCTGAATTTTGTGTCAACTTTTCAACACAATTTACGGAAAATATTTTCGAAATCAATATCGGCGATATATGGCGACAGATCTGCGTATGATTCAGAGGTTTTTTTTAATCCATTCCTTTCGGAATACACATTTACAGGTATGAAATTATTAAAAAATATATTTTTATTTTTGTTATTTCTCAATGAAAGTATACGATGTGACCACTCATTTGAACCGTCTCGACGAGACGGATTAAATGGTGGTCGCGGCATATACTTCTGAGTGCATAGAAGGAAAATATTTGTCCGCAAACATAAGCGTATCCTCAGCATGAAATGGGTTACTGCATGATTGCCCCGTGATGCGATGATGAAAGTCGCACGTTCGCGACGTCTGTGGCACATCAAAAGGCGTGTTGACCAATCAGTAACATTTCAAAACATAGCCTAAAGGTCACACAGTTTACAGCCTCGTGCTGAATGAGGTCATACAATAAACACCTGTACACACAGCTGGGTGTATCGGTTTTTTTCACAAAGCATCACACAAATCTCGTCTGTGTAATATGTGTCGGGTGTAATCGCATCTGGATTTGGAATTCATATATCCCCTCGCACGGATATCGCACGGTTCGGATAAGCAACACGGAAGGTCATATGTCACCGGACTTCCGTGCAATATGCGGGTCGCACTGTATGCATATATTATTAACATGATTACCTGATTAAAGGTATTACATTTGCTAACATACTAATAATAATTATTTCATGTACTTTGAATGTCGTTGTTTTAATAAACTTACAGAAATCACGAATCAACTAATTACACGATGACTACGACGTCCGAAGATTTTTTTTTCTTTGTTTTCCTTTTTCTTCTCTATTTTTTTAATATTTTTTTTTGGGATCCACGAGAGACCCGCGTTATAATGGAGCTGCAGTGTAATTAGCGAATTAACAGCTGTTGCCAACAAAAAAAAAAATGAAATTTCAAAAAGTTTATTATTTACCGTTCCGCGAACATACTGATAGACATTAAATATTGTAAATATAGACGTGATTTCATTTTCGAGACGGTCAAATGAGTCGACTCCGTAATTTAATTCACAAAACGTCGATGTTTTTACACCGAAAATTCTGGAATATACGCTAGAAATTATAGATAGACCATTAAACACCAATCAATCGATCTTTCCTGATTGCCAGGGTTCCCGTTACTAGTAATATATGTTATTGCCAACATTTTTATAGCAACTAAAGTTCATGTATTATGCACACATGGATATACATACGCCGAGAACCGTTGGTTGGAAACTTCTATATGGAGTTGGTAATGTGTGTCCATGTGTTCATATTACATGTACTAACGGCACTATAGATATACCGTTAAACACCAATCAATCCAATTTGTGATGCACTGATATATTGCGTGATTGAGACATGATTGTCTATGTAATAAATTGTTGATTGATGAGCTGTAGTTATTCTCTCTCTCTTTGCACCCGGAAAAGAAAACATTCAATCTGGCTTTTCTATTTTTGAGTAACTGACAGGGAACGACTGGTCCTAATTGCAGACTCTGCAACCACCGTTATACCCATGCCATAGTTCTCTATGGTTGTGTTGTCACAGTTTCGTATAAGAAGTTTTACGAGGACAAGTCATTTTTTCAAAACCACTTGCCCTGAAAATTATAATTTCCAGGACAAGTCGGGGCAAGTCACTTTTGTCAAGTCACTTGTCCGGGACAAGTGGCTAAAAAATCAATTTGTACAGCCCTGGCATTACTACCACCATTGATTCGTTCTCCTACTGATTTCAGTACACTGTTCACCGGTCTTATGAGAGCACAGGCTCTCAACACTTGCGCAATGGGAAATGAGGCGATCACTGTAATGACACTCGATATGCAGTTGTACAATATGGCCATGAAACTATGGGTTGCAAGAGATGATATAAGGAAGAAGTTCCTGTTTCGTCCTGGGGAATTGCATATGGTATTCTCTGCCTTGATTGATGGCATATGGCTCTTGTGAATTCAATGTCCAAAGGAGATGCAATGAACACGTGTAACGACTTTGCACAAGTATTCATAAATATGCTTGGCAATATAGCAGAAGGTTATGATGAATTGAGGTTGGTATTTGATAGATATGTAAAGAACTCACTGAAAGCACAAATGAGAAAGAAGAGAACCAAAGGACAGTCTACATATTACCAAGTTGGCGATAATACATCCATCAGAAACATTGCATTGAAGGATTTTCTAGCAAACACTAACACCAAAGCAGAGCTGACAGAGTATCTAGCGAACAAGTGCCTCAATCACAGCAACAGTCCAGATAACAGACTAAAGAAATTTATTGTAACAGCGGGAACAGAAAGCAAAGGGAACATTGATGTGCATACCTCATTGACCAGTCACAGTCAGGAAGAAGCAGACTCATTGCTCTTACTGCACGCCATGACCATTGACAATACGGCAGAACTGGTAATTGATTCTCCAGACACTGATGTATTCGTGTTACTGATACAAATGTATCCAGACCTGCCGTTGGCAACATACTTTCTCACAGGAAGGGGTCCTCAGAGGAGAAGCATTGCCGTACATCCTGTTTACAATATCTTAGGTCAAAAACGTGCATCAGCAAGAGTAGGTTTCCATGCATTCACAGGATCTGATGTGTGGCAGATTTGTTGGTAGATTCAAAGAGATGTGTGTTAAAGTCTTCATGTCGTGCGACGATCAGATTCTGGACGCATTGGCCACATTTGGAGTCGTAGACTCATCGCCAGAAATATTATCCCAGCTGGAACGATTTGTGTGTCTCCTGTATCGATCGACAACCTACACCAAAGTAAACGAGCTTCGTTGGTATCTGTATTCAAACCGTGCTGCTGAAGGAGAAGCAATTTAGAAGCAAAATGACCTGCGTTTATATGACCATATAATGCGCATATGTCCATTTGTTGCTCAAGCGACTATATGAATGTACAGGTAAAGCAAATACAATGGCTCACATGAAATTACAAATATCTCACAAGTTCAATGAGATACAATGTGCGTCTATTTTGCATAACAGTAAATCTATACATGTATGTGATGTCATGCAATACACGGTTAGCTGAGTTACATGTGTGATTCTGAGCATCTAAGAAATAAGTTGTAAAAGAAAAACTAAAAGATTAATGAGACAGTATTTTTGTATCACAATTTATGTTGATGTAATGTATTTTCTTTTAAAAAATCAGTATTTGTAGAGGTGAAACACTGCTCTTATTTGTTTCAAGCGGCCATTTTGAAAAATGGTCGGATTATATTTTAAAATGAGTATTATACTGTTTTCTGGTCAATATGTATAAGTATGTATGTTAATTGTGCTAAATAAATAAGTTTGAACCAAAACTATATTATATATGTATTATTATAAGTCTCCATTTACAGTGTTGGTGGCCATCTTGAATTTGGACGCCATATTGGATTTGAAAAAACCCTATTTTTTCTAATTATTCATATTATAAACAAATCAAAACAAGTGAAAGTTTGCTTTTAACAAGAAATTTAAACAAAAATTACATTCTGGCTCTCACTATATCGCTGTCTTAATATGATAGTACATATATGTAGTATGGAATTTGTTCAAGTAATAATTAGGCCAGTTTTTTTTTATATGTTGGTTTACAGATCCGCCGACCCGATTTTTTGACAATGTGGAAAATTATTTCCGATTTTTTATTAGATTTTTAGCTCACCTGAGCAAAGCTATTGTTATGGCAAAGTGTCCGTCGTCCGTCGTCCATCCGGGCATACATTAGGGTACTTATGTGGCTAGCCCCACAGGGTTATGGACTTGGTAAAGGATAGGGTTGGTTACAATTAGCCACCTAAAAAATCCTTTTATGTGGCTAAAAATCGTTTTATGTGGCTAATATTTAACATGTGATAAGCCATATAAGTATCCATTTGTAAGAACGTCCATCCGTCCGTCCGTCCGTCCGTCACAAAACTTTAACGCTCGGGTAAATGTCTCGGAATTTCTTCATCCTTCGACCGATCTGCTTCATATTTCATATACGCATTGCTCTAATGGTCCTCTACCGCCCTGTGCCAAATACACGTTCGTCCTACCCCCGCCGAGCCCAGGGTCTAATAATTGTTTTATGTGGCTAATATTTAACATGTGATAAGCCACATAAGTATAGTACTGTAAGAACGTCCGTCCGTCCGTCTCCGTCCGTCCGTCCGTGAACATTTTCAATCATCTTCTTCTCCCGAACTGCTGAGCCGATATTGGTCAAACTTCACAGGGATGATATATGGGTGATGCCATTTCAGATTTCTTAAAATGGAGGTCATCGACAATCCAAGATGGCCGCCATGGAAAAGTAGGTCAAATTCTTAAAAAATCTTCTTCTCACGAACCGCCAGGCCGATTTCGACGATACTTGGTATGAATGATCGATAGTTAGCACTGTTTCAGATTTGTTCATATGGTGGCCCGTGGGTCAAAAATGGGCGTCGCCCGAGGGGTCAAATTTTATTTTTAACCGAATATAGTCATGTAATATATCAAATCGAAGGTATTGACGAGACAATCACTCTGGAACATTTTTTGTCTAAATCATATGATTACGTCATCCAAGATGGCCACCGATAGTTCAAATGGTCATTCTTTTACTAAAGATTTCAAACGTATTCTTCTTGTGAACTCCTTGGCCGATATTGGCCAAACTTAACTGTAATGGTCTGTGGGTGAAGCCTGTTCATTTTTGTTAAAATGGAGGTCATCACCAAATCCAAGATGTCCGCCGTTGAAAAGTAGATCAAATTGTCAAAAAATCTTCTTCTCACAAACCTCCAGGCCGATTTCGACGAAACTTGGTGTGAATGATTGATAGTTAACGCTGTTTCAGATTTGTTCATATGGTGGCCCCTGGGTCAAAAATGGGCGTGGCCCGAGGGGTCAACTAGGGGTCAAATTATATTTTTGCCCAAATATGGTCATATAATATATCAAATCGAAGGTATCGACTAGTCGATCACTCTGGAGCATTTTTTGTCTAAATCAGATGATTTTGTCATCCAAGATGGCCACCGAAAGGAAAAAAAGTTGTTCTTTTACTAAAGATTTCAAACGTATTCTTCTTGTGAACTGTGAAGCCTGTCCATTTTTGTTAAAATGGAGGTCATCACCAAATCCAAGATGTCCGCCGTTGAAAAGTAGGTCAAATTGTCAAAAAATCTTCTTCTTACAAACCTCCAGGCTGATTTCGACGAAACTTGGTGTGAATGAGTGATATTTAACGCTGTTTCAGATTTGTTCATATGGTGGCACCTGGGTCAAAAATGGGCGTGGCCCGAGGGGTCAACTAGGGGTCAAATTATATTTTTGACCGAATATGGTCATATAATATATCCAATCCAAGGTATCGACGAGACGATCACTCTGGAGCATGTTTTGCCAAAATCAGATGATTATGTCATCCAAGATGGCCACCGACAGGTCACAAGGTTGTTCTTTTACTAAAGATTTCAAAGGACTTCTTGTGAACTGCTTGGCCGATATTGACCAAACTTAACTGAAATGGTTTGTTGGTGAAGCCTATTCATTTTTGTCAAAATGGAGGTCATCACCAAATCCAAGATGTCCGCCGTTGAAAAGTATGTCAAAAAATCTTCTCACAAACCGCCAGGCCGATTTCGACGAAACTTTGTATGAATGATCGATAGTTAACGCTGATTCAGATTTGTTCATATGGTGGCCTCTGGGTCAAAAATGGTCATTGCCCAGGGGTC
The DNA here is from genome assembly GCA_029237695.1 of Conchocele bisecta. Taxonomy (NCBI): domain Eukaryota; kingdom Metazoa; phylum Mollusca; class Bivalvia; order Lucinida; family Thyasiridae; genus Conchocele; species Conchocele bisecta. Next base: position 42,978,195 of record CM055267.1, read on the forward strand.
AAATAGGGGTCAAATTTTATTTTTGACCGAATATGGTCATTTTACATATCAAATCGAAGGTATAGCAGTAAATCACATGCACATTCGCAATATATGTTAGATCAGAAGGTACCAACAAATTCTGTGGAACATTTGAAGTTGTAAGTGAAGAGTCTTTGTGAAATCAAGATGACCACTATGGAGGCTTTTAGGTGAGCGATACAGGCCCATTTGGGCCTCTTGTTTTACCTCCGATCCAAAAAATAATAAAAACAATTTTTTTTTTTTTTTTTTTTTTTTTTTGTTTTTTTTTTTTTTTTTTTTTTTTTCTGTGCCGAGAAAAGTAAGTGGCGGAAACCGGATCGTAGCAGCATCGATAACAACAACAACCTGCGAATGGACGATTCGATATATCTCCGTTTTGCGATCGAATGCGTTGGCGATTCTTCTTTTAATTACACAGAATCTTCTACATAAGTTGCTCAAGTTCTTCAATATTTCAACACATCATTCATTGGTATGTGTGCTACACCTGCATTGTCATACTTTATATTACCTTGACCTTTTGACCTTCACAGGGCTGCTGAAAGAACTTAGCAATTTTGGTTAACCAGTTTGTCACAGTTTCTCAAACTGGCCATAGCATCTACAGAAGTTGCTTAACTGCTTCAATATTTCCATACTTCATTCATTTGCATGTATGCTACACCTGACTTGCCATACTACATATGACCTTCACCCTTTGACTTAACACTTTTGGTTCACCCGTTTGTCACAGTTTCTTCAATATGCCGCCGGTGGCATCTGTGTTTGACACTCTTTTTTTTCTTTTTTTTTTTTTTCCCCCACCGACCCAACCCTGTGCCAAAAAGAATAAAAAAATTGAAAAAACTTTTTTTTATTTTTATTTTTTTCTGACCGACCGACCAGATCTCGCCGAAAAAAAATCCGTAAACCAACAAATAAAAAAAAACTGGCCTTATGTTATTAAAAGAAAACCGTCCGTCCGTCCGTCCGTCCGTCCGTCCGTCCGTCCGTCCCGAAACCTTATCGCTCGGGTAAATGGCTTATAATTTCTGTTTCCTTGCTCGGATCTGCTTCACATTTCACACACGCATTGCTCCAATGGTCCTCTCCCGTCCTGTGACAAATCCACATTTGTCCCGCCCCCGCTAAGGCCAGGGTCAAGGTCACAGACTTGGTGCGTTCAAAACCTTAACGCTCGGGTAAATGGCTTATAATTTCTGTTTCCTTGCTTGGATCTGGTTCACATTTCACAACGCATTGCTCCAATGGTCCTCTCCCGCCCTGTGACAAATCCACATTCGTCCCGCCCCCGCTAAGGCCAGGGTCAAGGTCACAGACTTGGTGCGTTCGAAACCTTAACGCTCGGGTAAATGGCTTATAATTTCTGTTTCCTTGCTCGGACCTGCTTCACATTTCTCACACACATTGCTCCAATGGTCCTCTCCCGCCCTGTGACAAATCCACATTCGTCCCACCCCTGCTAAGGCCAGGGTCAAGGTCACAGACTTGGTGCGTTCGAAACCTTAACACTCGGGTAAATTGCTTATAATTTCTGTTTCCTTGCTCGGATCTGCTTCACATTTCACACACGCATTGCTCCAATGGTCCTCTCCCGCCCTGTGATAAATCCACATTCGTCCCGCCCCCGCTAAGGCCAGGGTCAAGGTCACAGACTTGATGTGTTCGAAACCTTAACGCTTGGGTAAATGGCTTGTAATTTGTGTTTCCTTCCTCGGATCTGCTTGAAATTTCACACATGCATTGCTCCAATGTTCCTCTATCGCTCTGTGACAAATGCACATTCGTCTCGCCCCGCTAAGCCCAGGGTCAAGGTCACAGACTTGGTGCATTCAAAACCTTAACGCTCGGGTAAATGGCTTATAATTTGTGTTTCCTTGCTCGCATCTGCTTCACGTTTCGCACACGCATTGCTCCAATGGTCTTCTGCCACCTTGTGACAAATCCACATTCGTCCCGCCCGCGCTAAGCCCAGAGTCAAGGTCACAGACTTGGTGCATTTGAAACCTTAACGCTCGGGTAAATGGCTTATAATTTCTGTTTCCATGCTCGGATCTCCTTCACATTTCACACACGCATTGCTCCAATGGTCCTCTGCCACTCTGTGGATTTGTGATTTGTCCCGCCCGCGCTAAGCCTAGGGTCAAGGTCACAGACTTGGTGCGTTCAAAACCTTAACGCTCGAGTAAATGGCTTATAATTTCTGTTTCCTTGCTCGGATCTGCTTCACATTTCACACACACATTGTTCCAATGGTCCTCTACCGCTCTGTGACAAATCCGCATTCGTCCCGCCCCCGCTAAGCCCAGGGTCAAGGTCACAGACTTGATGCGTTCGAAACCTTAACATTCGGTTAAATGGCTTATAATTTGTGTTTCCTTGCTCGGATCTGCTTCACATTTCACACATGCATTGCTCCAATGGTCCTCTACCGCCCTGTGACAAATCCACATTCGTCCCGCTCCCGCTAAGCCCAGGGTCAAGGTCACAGACTTGGGGCATTCAAAACCTTAACGCTCGGGTAAATGGCTTATAATCAAATATGCCTCGTTTTCTTTGGCTGCCAACGGGGGCATTCGTGTGCCGACAGGCCACATTTCTAGTTTTGATATAGAAATGTTTCCATTCATTTGAATTTATTTGGCCTCAAATCTCATGAAGAACTGACTGTCACCCTCTTCTGTTGTTGTTTTTTAATTACAGGCTTTGCCACAGTGCAAACGATGGCCCAGATGACTCCATATGGAAATGGAGCTGGAACGATGGACCCATACCAACCTGGGGGGAGTAAAACGATGGATCCGTACCAAAATGGGGAGGAATTTATGAATCCATTACAACACGACAAGCAATTGGGTAAATAGGACCCATGTGTTTTTGTGGTCAGTCTACCCCAAGTTAACCCATTCCATGCTGAGGATATGCCATTTTGATCAGGGAAAATCATAAATATTTTCTTTAAATGTGCTTAGAAGTATATGTTGCGACCACCATTGGAATCGTCTCATTGAGACGGTTCAAATGAGTGGTCGCAACATGTACATTCATTGAGAAATAACAAAAATAAATTTAAAAATAAAATATTCATACCGTTTCATGCCAATCTGACTTACGGATAACATAGTAGGTAGCCAAAAACTTTTAACGCAAATCTTGGACAGACAGACGGGCAGGGTGGTGAATCCATGTACCCTGAAAATTTTGAATACATAAAAAATCCAGATGGTTTTAGGGCATAGACACTTTACTTGCTGTTCAAGCTGATCGGTCAATAGATGTACTTCTGTACTTCAGAAGTATGTTACTGTATCTTTGACATCATGTTTGTCATGTTCAACAAAAATATAATTTCTATTCCATCTACTGACTTTTTGAGCCACCACCTGTGATCACAGGAGATTGAAATTATCACACATACAGAGCTCTTGATGAGACATGTATTGGTGTATTTTATGTCGTGTATTGATGTATTTTAAATTTCAAAATACATGTACTCGTTAAATTACAAATTGATGAGTTAAAGGTACATGCCCCCTCAGTAGGCACTAAATGTTCTTTATAGAAATAAGTGTACAATTGTGTCACTATTCCACCAGTTCTATAAATTATGAGTGCCCGCCTTACAGCTATAATCATTTAGTAATATTTATTTTACTTATAGTGACTTGCAGTGCTATCGGGCTCTTTTCATATGCAAATGAGGCATGATATTTTTATGCCCCACCACGATAGTGGAGGGGGCATTTAGTGTTACCCTTGTCTGTCCGTCCCGTCCGTCTGTCCCATCCGTCCGTCCCATCCGTCTGTCCCGGGCACACATTAGGGTACTTATGTGGCTAGCCCAACAGTGTTATGGACTTAGTAAAGGATAGGGTTGGTTACAATTAGCCACCTAAAAAATCCTTTTATGTGGCTAAAAATCCTTTTATGTGGCTAATATTTAACATGTGATAAGCCATATAAGTATCCATTTGTAAGAACGTCCGTCCATCCGTCACAAAACTTTAACGCTCGGGTAAATGTCTCAGAATTTCTTCATCCTTCGACCGATCTGCTTCATATTTCATATACGCATTGCTCTAATGGTCCTCTACCGCCCTGTGCCAAATACACGTTCGTCCTACCCCCGCCGAGCCCAGGGTCAAGGTCACATACTTGGTGCTTCAAAAACTTTAAAGCTCGGGTAAATATCTTATAATTTCTGTTTTCTTTCACGGATCAGCTTCATGCTTCATATACGCATTGCTCTAATGGTCCTCTACCGCACTGTGCCAAATCCACGTTCGTCCTGCCCCCGCCAAGCCCAGGGTCAAGGTCACATACTTAGTGCTTCAAAAACTTTAACGCTCAGGTAAATATCTTATAATTTCTGTTGTCTTTCACGGATCATCTTCATACTTCATATATGCATTGCTGTAATGGTCCTCTACCGCCCTGTGCCAAATCCACGTTCGTCCTGCCCTCGCCGAGCCCAGGGTCAAGGTCATATACTTGGTGCTTCAAAAACTTTAACGCTCGGGTAAATATCTTATAATTATACCCCCTAGCAACGAAGTTGTGGGGGGGGGGGTATACTGGAGTCAGCTTGTCCGTCCGTCCGTCCGTCTTTCCGTGTTTCCGTCCGTCCGTCCGGGCACACATTAGGGTACTTATGTGGCTAGCCCCACAGGGTTATGGACTTAGTAAAGGATAGGGTTGGTTACAATTAGCCACCTAAAAAATCCTTTTATGTGGCTAAAACTCGTTTTATGTGGCTAATATTTAACATGTGATAAGCCACATAAGTATAGTACTGTAAGAACGTCCGTCTTTCCGTCCGTCACAAAACTTAACAATTGTAAATTTCCTTTTAACTTCTCTTTCCCTTTGCGGAAATCTTTCATATTTTACCCGCCCCTTCTCTGACACTCATACATCATTCTGCAACAAACCTACGACCCCCATTTATGCCAGGGGTCAAGGTCACGGACTTAGAAACTTAGAAAAAACGAAAACTTAACAATTGTAAATTTCCTTTTAGCTTCTCTTTCCTTTTGCAGAAATCTTTCATATTTTACCCGCCCCTTCTCTGACACTTGCACATCATTCTGCAACAAACCTACGACCCCCATTTATGCCAGGGCTCAAGGTCACGGACTTATAAACTTAGAAAAAAACTAAAACTTAACAAATGTAAATTTCCTTATAACTTCTCTTTCCCTTTGCGCAATGCAGTGATATTTTACCCGGCCCTTCTCTGACACTCGTACATCATTCTGCAACAAACCTACGACCCCCATTTATGCCAGGGGTCAAGGTCACGGACTTAGAATGTCTAGTTTGCTTTTTTCAACTGGAACCACCATCGCACTCTCCATATGTGCTGACATAGTTCGTCCTGCCCCCGCCAAGCCCAAGGTCAAGGTCACATACTTAGTGCTTCAAAAACTTTAACGCTCAGGTAAATATCTTATAATTTCTGTTGTCTTTCACGGATCATCTTCATACTTCATATATGCATTGCTGTAATGGTCCTCTACCGCCCTGTGCCAAATCCATGTATCTCCTGCGCCAAGCCCAGGGTCAAGGTCACATACTTGGTTCTTCAAAAACTTTAACGCTCGGGTAAATATCTTATAATTTCTGTTGCCTTCCACGGATCAGCTTCATGCTTCATATACGCATTGCTATAATGGTCCTCTACCGCCCTGTGCCAAATCCACGTTCGTCCTGCCCCGCCAAGCCCAGGGTCAAGGTCACATACTTGGTGCTTCAAAAACTTTAACGCTCGGGTAAAAAAAAAATTTGACTTGGAATTTGGCCTCATTTATTATCAAAGCGATATGTGGGGCATCCGTGTTCTATGAACACATTTTCTAGTTTAATTATTTATACTACTTAAAGGCGTCACCTGAAAAAAATAAATATTTTTGATAGATTATAAAGTCTGATTTGACTTTTAAGACTTCATATTCTTGTTTATCACCATCCATATTTTCATTCCATAGCCCACCCATGCAGCCAACATGCTCAATGTCTCGGTCAAATTACTTGGACAGTTTCGTTAAAGTTTTGGGATTTTTTTTTTTCAGTTTTCAGCTACCTATTACTGTATCTCAGCGAACCCTAAGTCTGATACATTGACTTGAAACTTCATATTCCTGTAGCTGATTTCATCAACATTGCAAAGTATACTTATCTAGCAAAGTATACTTTGAGGGAGAAATTTTCAATTTAAGGATAAATTTATTATTTTTTATTATACTGAATTTATTACATTATCACAGCCATTTTGGCTGTGATAATGTAATAAATTCAGTATAATAATTTTGCATACTTTTAATCATCAAATATATGCAGTTTTTAGTTCTATATGAAAGAATGCAGTTTTTGAAAAATAAGTGATTAGTCCCTGAAAGTATACTTTGCTAGATAAGTATACTTTGCAATTTTGATGAAATCGGCTACTGTTTATCACCATCCATGCCAAGGTCAGTGTCAAATTATTTCGAAATTTGCATTAAAGTTTTGGCAAAACTTGCATTAAAGGTACATGGCCACTCAGTAGGTACAAAATGTTCTTTATATCAGAGACATCATCCGAGACATTTTCTGCCAAAATAAACATTCATTCACCATTACCCCACGTATTGATTGGCATTATTATATATTTTATATCCGAAATAAATTTCCACACTGATATCAGGGGCGCTAACTGTGGTTCCTTAAAATGTTAACGGACATTACTATTTATTCTCTGTATCAGAGCTCTCCGATTTAGCCGACTACTCGCTCAGTTGGCGAATGAGATGGCGTAAATTAACGGTATGGATTCCTCCTTATAGGAATCACGATTTGCCTGGTTTGACCCTCAGGTATGTTTTTATCTCTGGCTCTTTAGTTACCTGGGAGTTGAATTGGGTTATTGCTATGCTCTTGCTCTGTTATTTTATTTTCACTCGAAAATTCTTGCGGGAGGCCCCCCAAACACTCCTAACGGGAAGGGGGTACCCCTCCCGTACCTTCCCCTTCGTCGCCTACAGTGACTAAGCCACGTAGCTCAGCTGCGTGGAAGTCGATATAGCTGGCTACTTTTTCAAAAAAGCTGACTACTCTCAATTTTACAGAGACTTCTGTAATTAAAAAATATCATGCCTCATTTGCATATGAAAATAGCCTGATACCACCACAAGTCACTATCAGTAAAATAAATATTAATAAATGATTATATCTGTATGGTGGGCACTTGTAATTTTTAGAACTGGTGGAATAGTGACACAAGTATACACTTGTTTAATTCCTATAAAGAACATGATGTTGGACTACTTATTATACCGGTATATATAGTTTTCATCATTCCGACCGTCCATTCATCTGTCCGTAAGATTTGCTTTAAAGTTTTCAGGTACCCATTATTTCTGCAACCGTAAGTCAGATTGATTATTGATTATTAATTATAATTTATTATTATCATCATCCATCTTTTCAATCCATAGCTCACCCATGTGGTTTTCATGCCAAATGTTAAGGCCAAATGACTTATAAAATATTTGTTGGTCGGACAAGGCGTCGTCCAGGTACATGTATATCCCTGAGCCCCTGCTCACAATATGCTCTAGTTATCTCTGCATCCCTCAGTAAGATTGATTTGAAACTTCATATTCCTGTTATACCCATATGTGTAGTGGGTGGTGGTCAGGCGAATTAGACGGCGTAAATTAACGGTATGGGTTCCTCCTTATAGGAATCACGATTTGCCTGGTTTGGCCCTCAGGTACGTTTTTATCTTTGGCTCTTTAGTTACCTGGGAGTTGAATTGGGTTATTGCCCATTATATAAGTAGTAAGATTATTGCTGATCCTACTGCTTTTGGGAGGGGCCAAGTGATTCTGGTGTGGCGAGGACCTGGCATCAGATCAGGATTATTCTGATTTCAGGGCTGAATATATAGTTTTGTTATTGTAAATATTCAGTTCTGATTTTGGGATTTTCCCCCCATTTGTACATGTACTTGAACATGTACATGTACTTGTACAGGTAATATATGGGATTTAGTACTGAACCCATTGACTCGGCCTTAAATGACCTTAGCTGTTGATAGGCCGTTAAACCCCAACAAATAAACAAACATACCTGTATTTGAGTATTGCAATTATTCGTAATCCTATTTTAGGGGAAGGGGCTTCATGTAAGTGACTTTGGTGTGGTATGGACCTTGCACCAGGTCAGGTTATTCTAATTTCAGGGCTGAATATATTTTTTCTCGATGTAAATATTTTGGGATTTTCCCCTCAATGCAGCAGGTTAAAACGGGATCGAACCCGTTTGCCCGGCCTTACATGACCTTAGATATTGATAGGCCGTTAAACACCAATAAACAAACATATTCCTGTTATCATCCTGATTTTCATTCTATAGCCCACCCATGCGGCCCTTCTGTACATTGTCATGGTTAAATGACTTAAAAAGTGTGTTACAAGTTGGCCATATCTATACTCCGTTAATTGGCTACAACCTTTTTTAGCTCACCTGAGCGAAGCTCATGTGAGCTATTGTTACCGCAATGTGTCCGTCCGTCCGTCGTCCGTCCGTCGTCCGTCGTCCATCGTCCGTGAACATTTTCAAACGTCTTCTCCTCAATAACCATTGGGCCTATAGTCACCAAACTTTATGGTCATGGTCCTTAGGTAGGGGGACTACAAAATTGTTAAAATGACGTCATTATGTAATCCAAGATGGCCGCCGTCTAAAAATAGCACAAATTCTTCAAAAATCTTCTTCTCAAGAACCGCCTGCCAGATTTCGACAAAACTTGGTAGGAATGATCGATGTACAATGCTCTTTCAAAGTTGTTAAAATGGTGACCCCGGGGTCAAAAATAGGCGTGGCCCGTGGGGTCAAATTGGGGTCAAATTTTATTTTTGACTGAATATGGTCATGTCATATATCAAATTGAAGGTATCAATAAGGCGATCACTCTGGTGCATTTTTTGTCGAAATCGGATGGTTATGTCATCCAAGATGGCCGCCGAAAGGTCAAAAAGGTCGTTCTTTTATTAGAGATTTCAAAATTCTTCTTCACATGAACCGCTTAGCCCATGGTAGCCAAACTTAAAAGTTATGGTCCATGGGTGAAGCCTTTTCAGATTTGTTAAGATGGAGGTCATCGCTAATCCAAGATGGCCGCCATCTAAAAAAGCATAAATTCTTAAAAAAATCTTCTTAGCCGCTAGCCGGATTACGACGAAACTTGGTAGGAATAATCGATGTACAATGTGACGATGTGACCCCGGGGTCAAAAATGGGCGTGGCCCGTGGGGTCAAATTGGGGTCAAATTTTATTTTTGACCGAATATGGTCATGTTATATATCAAATCGAAGGTATCAATGAGGTGATCACCAAGATAGCCGCCAAAATGTCAAAAGGTCGTTATGTCATCCATGATGGCCACCAAAAGGTCCATTGATTCAAGATTTTGAACTTCTTTTTCTCAGGAACCACATGGCCGATGCTGGCCAAACTTCATAGGAAGTTAAAATCCTTGGGTGAAGCATTTTCAGATTTGGTAAAATGAGAGTCATCGCTTAATCCAAGATGACCGCCATCTAAAAATAGCACAATTTTTTTTAAAACACAACTCACTGTCACATTCTCCTCTAGTGTTCATGGAGTCAGGTGAGCGAATTAGGGCCATCATGGCCCTCTTGTTTCTATTACACTTATAAACTTAATATATGGGTCAGATGGTAGGTCTAGAGTGCTGGTCACCTGGCTAGTCTCTGATATTTTCTCACGGGACAACAAGTTTTTGTTGACTGGGTAAAGAACGGTTTTAAGCGATTTGCATAATGCTCATGACAGGTAACTGGCTAGTTGGATTTTGAATACCTGACAAAAAAGTCGAAAACCCATCAGTTTTTATTTTGAAAACATGCCACATTTATCTGAAGTGCAGCAAAATCAGGCAATTGGGATGTTGCGCGCTGGCACTACTCTCGTTGCCGTTAGTCGCTTGTTTGCACCTGGTCAACCATTTTTGCCTTGATCCGGCGTAAGGGGACATGATTGATCGTCCCAGGATGTGGCGACCCCTTGCAACCGCGCTACTTGATGATCGTGCCATCCGCTTGACGCATTTACTTCAGAGGTTTTTGCCTGTGACAGTCGCGGCACGTCAGTACCACATTTCTGGGCAGACAATGCAACATCGTTTGCGCCAACAGTACTCCCAGTAAGGGCATACAGGCCATACATTAGACTTCAATGGGCGAGACCTCACCTTCATTGGTGTCGACGTCAATTTAAGTTAGGTCGACGGCCGACAGTGAACGTACCGCCCGCCGTAAAGGTGAACGCTATGCACAAGTGTGCATAGGGGAAAGGGACAGGTTTGGAGGTGGTGGGGTGATGGTTTAGGGAGGGATAATGGGGTGTCACAAGACTCGATTGATAGTCATTAGTGGGAATTTGAATGCTGCTCTGTAAACGAACGAGATCCTTGCAGCCGAGGCCTTTCCTTTCCTCAGACATGGTCCGTGCATCTTGCAATAGGATAATGCCCGTCCACATACCGCTATATTAACTCAATGTGTTGCCGTGGCCAGCCGTGTCTCCGACCTGAATCCCATCGAACACATCTGGGATGAGCTCGGGAGACACGTGCATGAGCGATATGTGCTTCATAACGTTGATCAATAGTCCAATGCGCTTGTCAGAATGGATTGGTCTTCCAAACTCACTTATCCAGACTTATGTCAATTCTATGCGGCGTCGGGTTAATGCAGTGATCCACGCACACGGTGGTCACAACCGGTATTAGGGATCATATCATGTTCATTTGCCACCTATGAAAAGCCATTTGGAAGCGATAACATCCACAAGTACAGGTCCAAGTTAGTTTGCAAACTGTTTTTTTTTTTATTTTTGTTATTATGTCCGTTGTTCACTTCATCGATTGTTTTTGGACAGATACATATGGATTTCACTTTACAAAATGACAGAAATCAACAAAATGGTAACAGTATAGTTGCATTTTTTTTGCTCAGCATATATCCCTTGAAGGATCATTTTAATATGTCAATACATCGTACTTGCTCACAAATGCCACACATACAGCATGGTCCATGCTGTCCTTAATATGACATTGACCTTCACAACTGTGCTTATGAATACTTATCACTTTTGGTTAATTAACTTTACCACACTTTCTCCAATCTTCCGCCGGGGGTATTTGTGTGCCGATGGGCCACGGGGACACGGGGTGGGGCACACACATCAAAACGTGTCTACTGTCTGTTTCACGAAACCTGCCCAAAAATTTTACGGTTATAAATAATGCAAAAATATATTTTTCGAGAATATTAAATTACATATAACAAAATTTAAGAATGAGCCTACGGTACTTTCTATTTCGTGAAATTTGGTTCAATATTGATTTTGTTGTGAAAAAACAATTTCCCCATGTTAAATCCCCATTGACATCTTCACAGTGAAGATGGATGTCTATGGGGATTTAACATGGGGAAATGTTTGTAATTTCAGAAATAGTGGACCGATTTTCAAAATGTAACTTGTTTTCTCTTAGTTAGATCATTCCCAAGCTACCTAGCTAGGTTTCAGAATAAATTTCCATGTTTTTTTTTTTCGAATCCTCCACCTTTTTTGCCCATGTTAAATTCCCATAGAGAACTCATTTGTATACGCCCGTTTGAGAAAACGGGACGTATTATGTATTCGTCTTGTACGGGTGGGCGGGCACAGCTTGTCCACGCAATAACTAGAGTACTACTTGACGGATTTTAACCAAATTCGGTATACATTTTTATCACGGCAAGATGAAGAAGCGTATTGATTTTGCAAAATTTCCGATGACTTATCTCCCCTTGGCGGCCATTTTTATTTTTCGCACTCTATCCTCGTCCACGCAATAACTCCAGTTCTACTTCACCGATCGTAACAAAATTCGGTATACATGTTTATCACGGCAAGATGAAGAAGCCTATTTATTTACAAAAAATTCCAGTTACTTATCTCCTCTTGGCGGCCATTTTTATTTTTCACACTCTGTATCCTTGTCCACGCAATAACTCCAGTTCTACTGTACCGATCATAACCAAATTCGGTATACATGTTTATCACGGCAAGATGAATAAGCCTATTTATTTTCAAAAATTTCCAATTACTTATCTCCACTTGGCGGCCATTTTTATTTTTCGCACTCTGTATACTTGTCCACGCAATAACTCAAGTTCTTCTTCACCGATCGTAACCAAATTCGGTATACATGTTTATCACGGCAAGATGAATAAGCCTATTTATTTTCAAAAATTTCCAATTACTTATCTCCACTTGGCGGCCATTTTTATTTTTCGCACTCTGTATACTTGTCCACGCAATAACTCAAGTTCTTCTTCACCGATCGTAACCAAATTCGGTATACATGTTTATCACGGCAAGATGAAGAAGTCTATTTATTTTCAAAATTTTCCAATTACTTATCTCCCCTTGGCGGCCATTTTTATTTTTCGCACTCTGTATCCTTGTCCACGCAATAACTCAAGTTCTACTTCACCGATCGTAACCAAATTCGGTATACATGTTTATCATGGCAACACGAAGAAGCCTATTGATTTGACCAAATTCAATATACATGTTTATCACGGCAACAACCCTAGTAATTGTCAGCGAGTTATCTCCCATTGTTAACTGGCCTTGCCTCGACTGGTGTATATTGTGAGTGGTCACAACATATACTTTCATTGAGAAATAAAAAAAAATAAAAAAAATATCCTCGGCACTCTTGTTCGTAATAAAATGGGGAATTTGTTCCTCAAATTATGATTTTATGAGTGAAACATTTACACTTACATAGGAAACATACATCAGGATTATCTCCCTTTTTAGTTCATAACTTGCGCGCTTGAAAAGGCGTCCCGTGAACCCCGACTAGATACGGTATATAATAGGACGCGTCACCAGTCTAATCAGTTTTTCGACGGTGTTAGTGAATCTCATCCCTGAATGAAAGTGCTCAATGGGGATGGTGGTGGTAATAGGGAGGTAAGTGTAAGTGTTTCACTCATAAAATCATAATTTGAGGAACAAATTCCCCATTTTATTTCGTATCAACACTTACACATACCTAGGAAACATACATCAGGATGATTCCAAAGCCTTCTTCACCCCTCATGGTGGCGGAATGACTTTCATCACCCTCCAACGGCTCCGTCTTCTCGGTTCTGGATGTACTTCTGTGCTAGTCCAATATTTACACCCAAATATACATGACAAACTGTGGTCTATACAAACACTACTTAGTGTCCTATACATTGCACTTCTTAGTGCTAAAAATCACTTATGAGTGTCCAACCTTAAAAGTCACATATATATATACAGTCGAACTTCGATGGGTCGAAAAGCCTGCAGGGTTAAGTTTTAGTTCGACCCATCCGTTGTTCGACCCATCGGGATTTTCTACTGTAACCATTTCAGATCTACGAGTTTGTCAGTGTACTAAGTGAAACAAGTCGTCATTATGACACGTTGTTTCATATAAATGCGCTTACATTTGCATTTACGGTCGATTGTCACAGTCATTTATTAACAGAAACAGGCTTTAATAAAATAAAGAAAGCGGCAAACTCATGTGTGTTTTTATTTACATAGCCATTATACAGCAATAGAACATGAGAACAACAGAAAATGATTACGAAATATAATTGGCGGACCTGATTGCCCCGTCCGATACGATCGTGTGAAAGCATCTCTGAGTTTGTACCTATTGGCATTTGCGTAATTTCATGACAAATATATATTTGCCATAAAATGATGCGCATGCTTGTAGGTATAAAATTACATCGCTCGTCATACACTGATAAATCAACAGATGCATGCCCAGTCGCCCCATCACTACTTTCGGACCCGGAACCACATTCACTGCATATCATAATTTACTATCACATGGAACCCAGTACAAGTTATACATGAAAGTTATACACGTCCGGTATTGAAGAAGTCTGTTATCTCACCTTGCTTCGTAGTCTTCCGCTTCACCTGCTCCATCACAACACGTCTAAATACCTTATCGTCAATGCATAATTACCACGTATGCTGGTCACGACTGCCGTTATTGTATACGCTCAAATGACCACTTGAGATTTGTTTGACAACCGGTTAACAATAGGTGTGAAAGTCAATCAACTAGTCTGGAGACAATCGTCTGACATGTTCGAGTTTTTGTGGTGTTTATAGTGGATTTATACACGACCGGGCGTGACAGCGATTCGAGGCATTGAGGGTTGTTCGACTTTCACAAGTTCGACCTATACCGGGTAGTTTTAACGTATTTATATAGGAATTCTGCCGGGACCTAAAGGCTAGTTCGAGGCAAGCATGGCTGACGAGTTTACCAGGGTTCGACCCATCGAAGTTCGACTGTATATACATATCCGTTCTTCTGACCAATACAAATTTCTCCATCAAACTCGTCAGAAGAGAAAACCCTCATTCCAAAACCGTGTTTGTTGCATTCACATCTCTCATATAGAACCTGATAAATGTGCTTTCCTGCGACCAGTCTGCTGCTTCCAAAATAGCACGCATTGATGCTCTTTTAAACAGGGCCCAAGATGGCCCAATTGCCTGTGTAGAATATGCTTTAACTTTCATGTCACTATCATCATAAGCACACCTCACTGTATTTACAATCCAACGAGAAATTGTCTGCTTCGACACTGGTTGGTGCGGTTTCTTAACCGCCAAGAAAAGTTTTGTCACGTCTTTTCCAGATCTCAGTTTTCTGAATTTCTTGGTCTGTTCCAGATAAATCACAATGGCTCGTTTTGGATCCAGTTTCCTGTTATCTGGAAATGATGGAACAAAAATCTTCGACCTTACATGATTTGGTCGATCCTGTTTCGACAAGTCCTGTTGTATAAACGTCACACCCTTGGACTGTACAGACATCGCCTCCTCACCCAACTTCAGCACCTGTAGGTCGCTGCAGCGTCGAAACGTCGTGATTGCTGTAAGAAACACAGTTTTCCATGTTACACATTTCAACGGCGCTTCTCTCATAGGCTCAAATGGAGGTTTTTGTAACATTTTGAGAACACAAGGCAAATCCCATTCTGGCACCAGCCTTGTTTTGGGCGGTCTGAATTAAACACTCCTTTTAACAATCTAATGACGTACGGGTGTTGCCCCATGGCTATATTGTCAACTGGTGGCAACACCGTGGACAACATCGACCTGTAGCCTGCTATAGTGCTATACTGTAACACATTCTCAAATAATTCAAAAATAAGTAAAAAATTCAGCACACTGATTCAAAGTTGCATTGTACGGATCAATTTCCCTTGTAATACACCAACTATGGAACTTTTGGAATTTGACAGAATAGTCCTTTTGAGTACCTGATCGCCAAGAGGCTGACATGAGTTTTGTAGCGTTTTCTGAAAAGCCTTTTGTTTTGAAACATTCGTTGATAGCAGCCATGCATTTAGACTGAACACCCCCGGATTTGGATGGTAGATTATCGATCGTGGTTGATGCAACAGTCTCTCTACCTCTGGCAGTTTTATGGGATAAGCTATCGACATTTGTAACATACTCGTGTACCAGTGTCTCCTGGGCCACTGTGGCGCAATCAGTATTACTTGACACTGATACTGAGACATGTGCTGTAGTACTTTGGGAATCATGCAAATCGGGGGAAATGCGTATGCAATCATTCGATCCCACGAAATCGACAGTGCATCTGTCGCTAATGCTAGGGGATGAAACTCCCAAGAACAAAAGAACTGAGTTTTCCGATTGTGCACTGACGCGAATAGATCTATCATCGGATCTCCCCATTTCGCGAATATTTGCCGAGCTATCTGATCGTTTAGTGACCATCCTGTTGGTCTGATCTTTATTCTGCTCAAATTGTCTGCTAGCACATTGAGTTTGCCTGCTATGTGTGCTGCTTTGATTTCTATTTTGTGGTCTATTGCCAAATTCCATAAGTCCCAAGTCTTGTAGAACAATTTCAAGGAGTGGGTCCCACCCTGCTTGTTGATCAGCTGAACAACTGTCGTGTTGTCGTATCTTATCAACACATTTTTCCCCTGTAATTGTGGAAGAAATCTCTGAAAAGCCAAGAACACTGCCTCCAACTCTAGAAAGTTGATGTGTTGCTTTTTCTGATGGACGTTCGAAGTTGAAACGTTTGATTGTTCACTACTCCTCTAAAACCCCATTTTGATGCATCCGTGGTCACCACTATTTCTGTGGACCACTGCCGCAGTGATTGGCCCTTCAGAATGTTGGCTGGATCCAACCACCATTTCAGGTGACCGTACAGATGCTGTGTAAATAGGATTCTGGCTGTTAGATCTCTGGACGATGGTTTCCAGAAACTGAGAAGGTGCAGCTGCACCGGCCTCATGAACAATCGTGCATGGGGCACCAATTCTATGCAGGAGGCCATCAGCCCCAACAGGTGCAGATAGTCTCTGGCTGACCTCTGACCTTTCCTGAGACGGTTTATTGCACTATGCAACTTTGTCATCCTGTCTACAGTTGGAGTCACCATTCCCTTGTCTAAATGAAAATGACCCCCTATGAACACTATGTTCTGACTGGGAACAAGCTGGGATTTTTGAACATTTATCACAAAACCTAACTCTAGCAACAAGTTGAGTGTTTTTTGTCGGTCCACTAGAAGATTTCTGCAACTTGCATTCAGAAGAAACCAATCGTCTAGATAAACCGCAAGCCGTACATTTTGCATTCTTAAATATGCCACGACTACTGCTATTATTTTCGTGAACACACGAGGTGCGAACGTCGGCCCGAAACTGACGGTTCGAAATTGCCAATTTTTTCCGTTTAGATGAAATAGGAAAAAATGTCGATGTTTTGGATGCAGTGGTATGTGAAAATAAGCATCTTTCAGGTCGAAGGCAATTGCCCAATCGTTGTGTTTGACCAGATTCAATACTTTCATTAAAGTATCCATCTTGAAATGTTCTTTTCTGAGGTATTTGTTCAATGGTTTTAAATTTATTACCGGCCGTAGCTGGCCGGATTTTTTCTTTACAAGGAATAAGGTACTGTAAAAACCTTGTCCTATCTGATTTGCAGGTACAGGTTCTATCGCATGTTTGCGATGTAACTCTGTAACCTCGTTTTGTAAAATATGTGCGTTTTCGTTTGAAACAACAGTTTTCCGAATCCTGGTTTGTTTTGGATAAGTCAAAAATTCCATTTTGTACCCGTACTGTAGTGTTTTTAACACCCATTTGTCGTCTGTTATTTGTTTCCATTTTTCTACAAACCTTTGTAGACGACCACCCACAGTTAACTGTTGGCAATGTACTAATATGTCTTTTTTGTAGTCAAGCTTGTCTATTTGCAGTTGTGGACCTACGAAAACCACTTACCACATTTGACGACCTGTCCTGCTGGTGTCTGCCATATGTTTGTCCCTGGCCCCTTGATCGACTGTAAGAAGTCCGTCTAAACGGCTTCTCCTTGTCGTCGTCATACCGTGGGTGCTTAACCACGAAACTTGTAGTTGCTGATGGATAACGTCTCTTATATGGCCGATACGTGTCCACAGGTGGCAACAACTCTTTCAACTGCTGCGATTGGTCGCGCCGTTCTTTTAATTCGCTTCCAAGCCAGTCCCGAACACGCATTCATTTGACAATGGCAAAAGAGGCGCTTTAATATCCCTGACTTCACTCAAGCCTGTGTCATATGTAGCAGCAAGTCGGCGAATCAAGTGACAGAATGTCCCACAATACCCTGCTTGGTCCAATGCTTTGGTACTCATGGCGAAAATATCCCGCACCGTCTGGATTGCGCTGTCAATTTTAGGCGGACTCTCCTCCAGATCTTTCAGTAGGCGTCCGAGTGCCTGTTGCATGTATGCACACGAAATTATGCTTATGCGAGATGCTGTATGACCTTGAAAAGCCACTTTCTCTACCGTTTTGTACGACTGTGTATACAATGTCTGGTTCTTGCCAAATGTAGCCCTTGGTCCATGACGTTTAATTAGTAATGACTCGACCATATTCTCTAAACTTGGAACCTTCAGAAAATCCTCAGATTTTTCATGAACCGGAAATGACGCTCTAGTGTTTTCCATGTAGGCGGACACCCTATCAGGCACTGCACTGTGCCATGTGTTATTCAGAGTCATCTGCGCTTGATCTAAAATCAATCCGGATTTATTTGGGGATTTCCCCACACGTGCATCTTCTCCAAACACCTCTGCTAGGCCATCAGCTATTCCAGAGTCATCTGGTTTCGTTGCCGTCAAGTAACGGAAGAATCGTTCATTATCATGGATGTCATTGTGATGCAAGTCCTACGATTCTGACTGTTGTTCGATTGGCAGGGCCGACTCGTAACAGTCGCCCGTGAATCGCCTTTTTGCGATGGATGTGAAGGAGTGGCCAGCCTGAGAACTGCCCCATCCTCACTCTGCTGAGTGTTTACCCGAATATGGGCGTCTGTCGTGTTAGACATGAACCATTTACACTGTATCAGCCGAAAATAATCTTCAAAACTTCTTAGAAATAAGCCACGTTTACAACCGGAAGTTTATGAACTCAACGTCGGAAGAAAAACTGATTAGACTGGTGACGCGTCCTATTATATACCGTATCTAGTCGGGGTTCACGGGACGCTTTTTCAAGTGCGCGAGTTATGAACTAAAAAGGGAGATAATCCTGATGTATGTTTCCTAGGTAAGTGTAAGTGTTGATACGAAATAAAATCAACGTTTGACCAAATTTTACGAAATAAAAAGAATTTTGATAGCATTTAATACTATCGAAAAAAATATTGTTTTTGCATTGTTTATATGGCCATAAAATTTGGGTACGTTTCGTGAAACAGACAGTAGACACATTTTGATGTGTGTGCCCCACCCCGTGTCCCGAAGTCGATGTACATTTGTTCACTTTGTGACTTGAGGCTGCCAGCGAGGGAGATTGTAACAATGCCCTTTCTTTATTTTGCAGAGGCTTGTGAATATTTCTACAAGAGTACTGCCACCGAAGTGATTGCTAACTATCCAGAGCTTCAAGATATGTACGTATTTTGTAGGGGTGTAACGATACGCATACCTCAAGATACGATTTGTATCACGATTCTTCAGTCACGATGCGATTCATCTCGCGATACTAGTACCTCCTTCACAAATACATTTTCAATGGTCCATATACGCGATATAATGTATAAAACCAAACACAAAAATGGTTCCAGGCCGCGGGACTGGTTTGTGTATATTCGTCCCAATAATTATGTCACTGCAACGACAGTTGTCGGTGGCATATAGTGTTTATCATGTCCAGAAAATTTTCCTTGTCTGGCGAACTACTTCTACAGTTTTTGGCCGATTCTCTTCATATTCGGGGTACAGCCCTACCTACCATCAAGTGCAGGAGTGCGTAACATAAACTTTTCCCACTGATCCATCCGCAATTATGCACCCTTTTCGACTGAAAATATTATTTTTTCTTGTCCGGCGAACTACTTCTACATATTCGATATACAACAATAACATCAAGTGCAGGAGTGCGTAACGTAAAAAGTTTTGCTGTCCCAGTGATACATGCAGAGTTATGCCCCTTTTTTGACTGATTGCTGTTGTATTCATGAATGCTCAACAGTACACGTGGTGGCATTTTGTTTTACAAACAATTTTCTTGTTTAATTTTATTATGTGTAAATTGTACCCGACAATAATGTCTATTTCTCTTTCCATGACGATAAGCTAGCACCATTTAAATTATGAATGTATGGTGATGCTAATTGTGATTCAAATTGTGAGGACAACTTAATTTCATACTTCATTCTTTCAGGTCCATAGACGAAGTGGTACAAACTCCTGAATTTAAAGCTTTTGTTGACAATCCATTCATGGGAGACCAGGCCGCAAAATGTGAAGCAGTATCGAAGGGGACGGTAACTGTCAAATATAGGCCATAGTGACATGATAATAGCTCTGACATGAATTATTATACCCCTAGCTTACAAAGTATGCTGAGGAGTATTATATAGCTTTTACCTTTCTTTCTGGTCATTCATCAGTTCGTTTGTCTGTCTGTAACACAAAAACTTAACATTTTAACATTTGTTTTAACATTAAGTTTTTGTTTGTCGATCCAGGCGGCTGTGAGACTCTGCTTGCTTAGAGTTGCCTGATATTTTGTATGCATTTTTGGTATGCTTTTTAATCCAATCGCATAGGGAAAATGGGATATAGGGATGCAGATATTTTGTCCGTCCGTCACATTTTCCATTCTCCTATAGCTTCTTTACTATATGAGCGGTTGACTTGAAACTTCATATTTTCATTCACCATTATTCACCTTGTGCGGTCGAGAACAGCTGTCCTGCTTGTAAAACATCTTTGCCTGTCACTCCCTATGCCACCATACTTTCGCAATCTACTCGTAGACACTTATTTTGCTCCTTTATATTGTTCTAGACCTGCCACACATCTTTTCTAACAACCTGTTTATTTTCAGATGGATCAGATGACACCATCCGACTCTTTAGGGTGGTTCATGCAAGTTTCTACTAATGGAAACAATCTTAAATATATGTTAGATCCGAAAAAAGGTTTATCAGATGACATGCTTCTCAGCTTGATGCAGAAACTGGTGGAAATGAAGGCGACATTGGTTAGTACAACTTTGTACAGTGGAACCTCTCTAAACTGGACACTCTGTGAGGTCCAAACGTATCTGGTTTAGAAATGTTCCATTGTAATTTAGGCGTATGATCACCCAATACTCGCATGCACGATTTGTAATCATGAATACACAGTATCGTTGTCAGAGATACATGTACATGTGGCTGTGACATGAGTAATGAGACTTATGGCATTTGTGACCAGTGTAGATCCTGATCAAATAGCACCTGTAGCCTGATAGAAATCTGTATTGTTTGTTAGAAGCATGATGGGTGAATCTTTGATGGAATCATCAAATGGTGAACAGTGTAGAGCTTGTTAAGACTGCTGATGCACAGGCTGATCTTGATCTACAAAACCCATAAGCCCCCTTTCTCCAGTCACAGCCACAAATTACAGTGAAACACATTCAAATTAAGCATGCTGGGGCTTTCTCCATTCCCAGTTTGGAGAGGTTCTACTGTATTCATCGGGAGAAGATAATCTGCTGACCTATATGAAAGGTCATATCCGCCATAATTATATTTGGCTTGATGCTTGCTGCCTGATGACATTTTAAGTTATATCCGTCTTATTACAATTATATGTAGCTTGATGCTTGCTGGCTGAAGACATTTTAAGTTCTATCCGTCTTATTACAATTATATGTGGCTTGATGCTTGCTCGCTGAAGACATTTTAAGTTCTATCCGTCTTATTACAATTATATGTGGCTTGATGCTTGCTGGCTGAAGACATTTTAAGTTCTATCCGTCTTATTACAATTATATGTGGCTTGATGCTTGCTGGCTGATGACATTCTAAGTTCTACCCATCTTATTACATTTCTATGTATGTGGCGTGATGCTTTATTCATTCGTACTGTTTCAATGCGTTGCGTGTTGATTACATTCTAAGTAGCTTGATGCTTCACTGGTACTCAGTAGTGACATCCGGAGTTCCATTATTGATTATTGCATTGCTGTTTTGCTGTGCTCGCTAAGCCACGCCCCTTGACAACAATAATTGCAACAGTAATTTGGGAACAACCATTACTACGCCAGGTGTGCTGCTAAAACTTAAAGTAGTTCTCCCTAAAAGTATTTAATATGCTGGTACCTGTCCTACAATGCGTTGCTCTCTAAATTGGTTCCATGTCCCTAACTGTGTTGATGTACATTGGTGCCGCCTTTTCTGTTGCGCCATGTTTAGGTTAAAAGACACCAAATAGTTTGACTGTATAATTTAACCGAATCCCAGCCAGTCTTTCCTACTTTCACTATTCGTATGGATGTTGTGGGACCAACCTCATCATGTCGGGCGTGGATCCAGGATTTCGGGTTAGGGGGGGGGGGGGGTAACTATTTTGCAATACTTGACTATATTATCGAACGAGCGTAGGATTGTAGTTCAGGTTGTTGTTGTTGTGGCTGCTGTCAGATGATGCTGCTGCTGCTGCTGCTGCTGCTGCCCCGTTTTTTTTCGCGGTTTTTGCTGAACACCCCCAATAAACAATAAATTTGCCTTGTAACTTGTAAAAAATCTTTACTCGGCGAATTTTAGGGGGTCGAGCCCGCCCCCCCCCCCCCCCCCCCCCCCCCCCACCCCCCCCCCCCCCCCCCCCCCCCCCCTCCATGTCCCCAATATTGTTTACATTATTTGGCCACGGAAACTCTGTTTACATCTCGTGATCAACAGGCTCAGTGTTTTTTTTTAAATGCTTCAAATATGCTGAAACTGGTGTCAATTTCTCTAACCTTCAAACCTAGAGTGCTACATGCCAGGTTATAATATAGGGAGACATGTTTTTATTTATTCTTTCAATCTGACATTTTTCTGGCAAAATGAACATTGATTTACCATTACCAGACGTACTAATTGACAATTATTATACTTTTTATATCAAACGTGAAATGCCAGTTTGATATCAGGGGCGATAACCGTGTTTCCTTAAAATGATAACGGAAGCAACTATTTATTCCATTTATTTATTTTTTGATGTGCACTATCATACTTTATGATATGTCGATAAAAATATTTATTCAGCATTTAGTTGATATAAATAATTTAAAAATACTGCATCAATTGCATATGGAACTAGCTTGATACCACCGCGAGTCTCTATGAGTACATTAAAGATTACTAAATAATTATATCTGTGTAGCTGGCACTCGTAACTTTTAAAAGTGGTGGACTAGTTGCAATTATACACATATTTAATTTCCATAAAGAAAAATTTGTACCTACTAGATGGGGGGACCCCAGCTTCAACAATAATTAAATCTATATTTTAATTAGTCAAGATCCAGAGCAGAATAAGTGCAGGTTATTGGAAAATAGGTCCCACAACATCCATAAGAAAAATGAAAGTAGCAGAGAATAGCAAAATGTGTGGTAACGGGTTAGTGTTTTAGGGAAAATCAATGGTGATGTGCCACCTTAGTCTGATCCCTGACGGTTATTGGTTTGCATCGGTAACGGGCCAGTTTGACAGTCAACCTGTGTAAGTTACCATATGTGTAACTTACTATAAAAATGTGATTCTTTTCAATTACGTACATATTTAATTTAGTTATGAGGATACGTGTATGTATAAAACACATTAGTAAGTCAAACACCATACATACGTATACAATTTAGTTAATACAGATTAGAGAATAATAAATGGTGCGAAATCGTCAAGGGGGTAATAGTAGTCCAGTATGAACAAACTCGTGCGGGTGTTTTGAGGTCACAGTTTTCTTGCAAATCTTGATCCATTACTACCCAGTTTCACTTGAGGTACATGTGGGGGTGTTAGTCATGTGATGTAAACAGTTTCCGTGGCCAATAAAAAATGTAAACAATATTGGAGGACATGACGAGGTTGGATTTTTCTTTCTTATGAATAAATGAACCTATTGTTTAATTCATGCAGAACCAGTACAGACCGGCTGCAGGTCATGTGCAAGTAAGTCCCACAACATCCATACGAATAGTGAAAGTAGGAGAGACTGGCCTTATTGGATGGGATTCGGTTAAAGTATAATATAGTAAAACTATTTGGTGTCTTCTAACCTATGCTGTAATAATTTGTGGGTGTAATCTTACATCAACACCGGCATTGGAGGTGTGACTTGAACAGCCAATCAGATGTCGGACTATAATTTATTAGAGGGAGAATTACTTGAGCGGACAGCAGTGCCATCTGACGTCATAATGACGCACTACTAACCCATATATTGCTTGCATCATTCTGCTTGTAGCTTGATGCTTTCTGCTTGTGGCTTTCCACTTTCGGACTGTAGCTTGATGCAAACTTCCTGCGGCTTTGTCCTTACTGCTTTCGGCCTTATTCAAAGTGCTAAGTGCTTTGTTCTTACTTTCTATTGCAAATGCTTAGTGCAATGAAACAGGGACACGAATAAGGATGTATCAATAATTGTAATGTAAATAAGACGAATTAACAAAGCAATCAGCAGAATGGACATGTAAGAAAGACAAATACAATTATAAAAAGCATATTTCAAATGTAATAAATACAAATGACGAATGAAATAACATGAATATAAGTTGTAATGTCATCAGCACGCAAGCATCAAGTCACATAGAATTATGGCGGATATTACCTTCCATAGACCTATCAGTATCGGGGCCTGAATCTTACTATCAAACTTTTACTTCACTTGCCTGAATAGTTTTATTACTTGTTTGTAGTACCACTTTAATGGGAATATTTGGTTGCCCAATTGCATAAGTACGTTCAATATGCATGATCAGCCATTTTTACTTGTCCAGAGAATTGCGATAGACCTGCCTTTTATCTCACCAACTTCAGTGGACAGTGAGACTTGATGAGACATCATTATTCTGGTGGTGTCGCACTCATTGTAGTCACCAGCAAGTTTGGATGTATGTCAAAGTCAAAAATTTGCATTCCTCCTGATATGTTAGTTAGATGTTTATCAAACTTCATCAGTTGCTTCCTCACATTGATGGCTGACCATATTTGTTAGGTGACATTAACCCTTTTTATACGACCGTTTTAAAAAAAAAAACGGTACGTATTATGTTTTAACGTGGGGCGGACAGGCGGCGGACAGAATAACTACATAGTTTGTGTACACAACTGCTCTGAAACCGTTCAGTCGATTGATCTGAAACTATACACATGTCTTCTACACATATTGAAGATATGCACCTTGGTGTTTTTATGGCGAAAAAATATCACCTTTTTAACTTTAAATAGCCATTTTTTCTACATTTTTGTATTCAATTCTATATAGGGTACAGAGTTTGTGTACACAACTCTTCTGTCAGAAACCATTCAGTCAGTCGATCTGAAACTAGTTTTCCACACATATTGAAGATGCGCACCTTGGTGTTTTCATGCGGAAAAATTATTTTTTAACAAAATATATCACCTTTTTAACAGCCATGTTTTCTACATTTTTGTTTTCAATTCTATATAGGGTACAGAGTTTGTGTACACAAGTCCTCTGAAACCGTCCAGTCAATTGATCTGAAACTACACAAGTCCTCTACACACATTGAAGATGCGCACCTTGGTATTGTTATGCCGAAAAAAATGTTTTTCAACAAAAATATTACCTTTTTAACTTAATAGCCATTTTTCTACATTTTTGTATCCAATTCTATATAATTTCTACTTTACACATCTCTACCTAAATCAGTATACATGTTTAGTACAACGAAATGAAGAAATAATGCTATAGAGTTTCAAATTATCATTAATGTTTATTGCCTTGGTGACAGCTTCACATTTCTGCATCTTCGCTGTCTGGCCCATCTTGGACGGGCGTATTTTGTGACTTATGGCACTCTTGTTAAAATATAGGTTACCTTCAGTAAAACTGGGATGTACATATACCGGTACCTTCAACTTTTGGATATCTCTGGATTAGTTGGCTGGATATATCTTACGTCATCAATAGCTTCCACCCTGTGTTATTTGAGTGATATTGGCCTACTTTAATACTTTATTTGCATGACACTTCCTTTATTTGCATTTCACCGTGTGTAAACGTGTGTCTGAGAGACAGTCACTTAAATAAATATACTAGTCTCATATCTACATTTTGGAAAACTTATTACATTTATTTTTCAGCAACCTCAAATAGCTGGTGCTTTGCACATGATAATGACCGAATATGTCAAACGGAAGGGTGGATTAAAAAAAATAACTGCTGCTGATCTGACGTTCCTCGGACCAGCTGTTGTTACCATGATGCCTTCTTCCACTATTGATCATCTACCTCAAGATGTACTGGATTTGATGTAATGTAACATCTGTTGTATCACCTTTTACCTCACATGAACTTGAACGTAGTGTATTCAGAGCTCCAGATAAGTTTTGTATCTAAAGAGTATTACTAGTATACCCCCATATTTCAAATTCAATGCGTATTTTACTTTTACAAATGTATTATTGATTTTCTTTCTTTTTAAATAGGGAACAAATAACACAAAATAAATAAAATTTAAAAATTCAGTTATTTGAGTTGCACTGTTGCAGCTCAACTATAAAGTAAATTTTCAACTTTATTACAATATTTTCACTACTCAATTTGAAAATCAATGCATATTTTCACTCCGACTTTTGATAATCAATGCGTATTCTACTAAAATAAGTGCGTAAAATACGCCAATACGCACCTTATCTGGACCTCTGTGTATTAATTGAAGGGCTCAATGCAAGAAGAGGGCTAAGTCAATAAGGACTTAGCTCTCTTCTTCCACTGGCCCCTTCATTTGCTGGTTTTTAATGTTTAATCGCCTAATTTGCAGCCAATTTGCCATCAATGTATGTCCCAATAGTGCCTGATATTGTTTACAAAGAGCAGCATGTTTGGATTTATGCTGTTTCCTGGCAAATATATAGGGTAGGCCGATATGGAATGAATATTTAATTTCCATCTATCCCAATATCATTGTACTGGAGCCTCGTACCGGTGTATATCAAGGTCAAATAACTTTGTATATACCAGCTGACCAGCTCTAGTTTTATCATATAATATATAGTTGCCACTCTTGTGTCTGTCTGTCCGAGATCTCTGTTATAAAGTTTTCGGTCTACTATCTATGTTACCATAAGTTACAGTATCCTGTTAGGGTCGTGTTACAATCTTGCGCGATCTCGACCTCTATGTGAGGCAAAAACGTGACATACTGTAATATTTTTGCCTTGCATTTTCGTGATCTCGCCTTCTGCTTTTGGAAATACATTTTGCTCATGCGTGTGCAGAAAGCATGCATGTTGGAAGAGCTTTTTGCGCATACATGTGTGTGTAATACAATTCCAACATGCATACAGTTGCTTTTCTACACACACATGCACAAAATGTATTTCCAAAAGCGGAAGTGGGTTGCAGGTGGGAGCATGCGATGGGTAATTTAACACATCGAGGTTCAACCTTACCGGAATCTCGACCGAAGACCTGGTTTGGCCCTCACGTACGTCTTTGGCATTTTTGTATGTGACAGTTGAATCTGATTATACCCCTTATGTGAGTATAATGATTATTTGTAATCCTATCACTTTTAGGCGAAGGGGCCAAGTGACTTTAGTGTGGCACCTGGTCACCAGGTCAGATTCTTCTAATTTCAGGGCTGAATATATTTGGCCTGGCCTTAAAATGACCTTAGTTGTTGATAGGCTGTTAAACACCAATAAATTAAATCCAAAAGCGTAAGGCGAGATGACCAGGAGAAAATGCGAGAGTTAATATAATATCGCGTTTTTGCCTTGCGTTTTTGTTTTCGCCATCTTGCATTTTCGCTTCTCTTTTTCGTGATTATTTCATATCATTATCCAATAATAATAATAATAATAATAATAATAATAATAGACTTTATTTAACGAGGGTGACTCGATTAGACAGTCTGTTGACATTGAGTTTATAAGGCTCGGCTCAGAAACAGTACTCGGCAAGCCTCGGAATTCCTACACATTTCCTATCTTGCCTGATAAACTTGATATCACAGAATAAGAACCCTGCATAAAAAACCACCGTGTATTATGGATTTCCGTACAGTGGTTGGTCTATAAAGCTCTCTGTGGGAGGACAGGACAGGAGGACAAGACAGAGTGATATCAATGACTTCCATGCTCATAACTTCCTGTGTTTATCAAATTTTACTAAGCATCAATGAGATATGATGGCCATGACCCTCTGATTTTACACCCCAGTATTGACAACCCAGCTAGTTGTGGACACTACCCCAGCCCCCAACCCCATCCAGAATATTTACAAAATATTCACTAAATATATTTTCCCCATCCCCAATATTGTTATTTCTTTTCATGACTGAAAGCTCACACATGCGAGTGCCATAGCTTCATAGTGCCATTGATTCTTCCACATTACTAAATGTGGGCTTTATGGGAATTGTGACCAGTGTAGCTGCGGAGGAAATAGCATGACCGGCGTTTCCTTAATGTAATGGCGAACAGTGCAGATCCTGATCAGACTGGATGCACAGGCTGATCTGGATTCACACTGACCACAAAGCCCATAAGCCCCATTTCGCCAGTCACAGCCACAAATAACAAGTAACGTGGAAGAAAAATGGGCGAACATTATTCTTTTGGGGAGTGAGGGAGAATATTTTTTTCTGATTTCCTGTACTATTCACATTGTATACATTGTATACCATTAACCCTTTCACCCCTAAGTAACAGGAATGGATTACGATATGTTAATTTTGTAACCAATCCAACCATCACAAAATGATTTTCAGACTAGTCCATTTATGAAAAGGGAGTGTTTTTTGTTCTCAAAAATATGAAAATTACTTTCAAAAAGAGCATATCCTGATGAGACGGCTCGTTACGAGCCGGCTCATCTGGATCTGCACTGTTTGCTTAAACCGCTATAGCGGGCTTTCGCTTTCAAAGGGTTAAGACTTGATTGTGTTGCCTAGCTACATTGTGGTCTTCTTGCATTTTGTTTTAGGTTTGACCATATTGCCGACGAAACAAAGAAAATGTTTTCCGGTAATAATGCTGAATTTGTCCAGTCGGCCACAACTTACTACATGTTGGAGCACGATAAGAATCGTCTGAAAGCGTTTTGCAGAAATGCTTTCAATAAGAAGTTAAACGCAGAAAATTTCCCGAAGTTTGCAATCTGGTTGCCATGTGCTAAAAGTAAAGTTTGTGGAAAACTGGATGTCAGCTTGGTAAGATATAGGCTGTCGAAAACCATAAGGTGAAACTCAATACTGGTAACTGCTATGCCACAACTCGACTGTCAATGTGGAATGTTTTTATGCCATATAGTGTTTACCCTGTTCGTCCGCAGCATTTAGTTCCTGAAAAATCCAATATGAGAACAATAACCGACTTATAGTTCAACCAAGTGTACAATGCAATATCCCATCTGAGTATTGCTTTTTCATTTCCTATCAAACAGTTAATCATTAAAGCTGGCAATATACAACTTACTGGGGTTGACGTGAAATATGTGAAATAAGTGGACAGGGCTCCAGATAAGCTGCATATTTGCGTAAATAGCCAATAAAAATTGCCAAAAACCCAATTGAAATCGGAAATAGCGAGTATCAAAAAGCAATAACAAATTTGTGGTACCTTTATCATGCTACAGAAAACAATAACCAGACCACAAATATAGCATATTTTTCTTATTTTCCATGAAAACACTTCTTGGTATTTCATTAGAATTCTAATGAAATGCCAAGACATGTTTTCATTTCGAAGCAAACTATTCAATAATTGCTGTCTGTTGATGTGTAAACAGTAGTGTGATTTTATTTTACCCAATTAAAATATTGAAATACCCAATTGCTTCAGATATGATGGAGTGAAAATACTCAATTACTAATTCCTTATCTGGAGCCCTGAATGGAGCACAATGCTGCCCAGTGATGGGCTTAGAAAATAGGTTGAACTATAAATAGTATTATAGTGTTAATATGCAAGCAACAGAAAGTAGCCGCGTTCAACGAATGTAGAAAATAAGGACGTACACGTGTCCAGACTATAAAATCTTGATAACACAAAAACAAATGACAATATGAGGGATGACCCATATTACTAATAAAACACGTGTTTCAACAGTGTAGAACCATAGAAAGAAGAGAAGAATACTATTCTTACTCAGTGAGGGGCCTGTGCTTGTATCATAGAGTTATGATAATTGCTTAAATTAAAACCCAAGACATATTGGGTAAGAAACGCATTCTACACGTTTTGGAAAACGAATGACGGATAAATTTAGATAAGGGGGGTAATTAAATGAACATTAACGGAACCCAGTCCAGTTCGTCCCAAATTATATAAGCGGGTAACAGCACAACCCTTGTCCAACCATCCTGTCCATTTGTCCAGTCCATCCATCACAAGCCTTGTAAAACATTAATAGATGAACTTGAACTTTTTGTTATCAGATTCCTTATGGTGTGTAGATGTACAAAGTTAATTTCATTTCTTCTCGACCCCTGGGTCATGGCTTATCTCCACCTTTTCGCCTTAGAATTTCACAATTTAGCCTTGTAACTCGTCAAACATTTAAGCCCAGATAGTTGGAGACTTGATACTTGATTTGTAGCTTCCTTCTGATGTGTAGATGCGCAGTCAATTTCTATTTTTGATTTGACTGGACCATGGATTATCTCTCCCTTTTGGACTTAGAATTGTGCCTCATTTACCATCAAAGTGGTATGTGGGGCATGATATGTTCTATGAACAAAGTTTTATATTTTAACAATTTTCGTGCCCTGATTTGGATATATTCCGAATTGCATATGCAGTAGAAACTCAAAAATGCCCACCCTGTGGCACTCACAGAGTGTCAGGTTTAGAGAGATTCCACTGTAATTCTGGTATATGAGCGTTGCAATACAGCTTTAGGTACATTGCGATCATGAACATACATTGCCAATATGTAACATTACAGTGAAAGCTATTAATATTGAACCAACCGAGATGGTCATCCTGTCCGGTTTAGAGAGGTTATTTTTGTAGTGTCCTTTTCCTGATTGAAATTCCCAATTGAAATAAATCTTTCCAAAATTAACTTTTAGGTATTATGTTCCAATTAAAATAACAAATGATAGTTTTGGCATCCGTTTGCTATGAACCCATTGTCTAATTCTCTATTTCAGGTTCAGAACAATTTAGATTTAATCTCAATGTTACCATGGACATGCCACTGGAATGCTAACAAAAAAATGAAAGAAGCGTATTTTCCTAATAATGAAGCATGTGGGAAGAAGCTGGCTAAAATAGCTACATATTCCAAGGGTCCAAATCCAGTCCTGTTCAAGTATCCTGATGACATGAAGAAGTATGAATTATTTAAGAACAATTATACCTATTACTAGTATCTTAATTTATGGCCTTTGTTTTCATCATTTTTTTTATCAAAAACAGCATGGGGAATCACGTGATATTTGCCAAATTTTTCTTTGTACTTCAGAGCTCCATTTAAGGTGCGTAATTTGACCAACTTGGGGTGAAATTTTGTTATTTCTTCATCAAAAATGGCAAGCTGGGAGTCCTTTAGAATCGTCTCATTGAGACGATTCTAAAGCACTCCAAACTTGCTATTTTTGATGGAGAAATAAGAAATTAACCTCCAAATTACACACCTTAACTGGAGCTCTGGTACTTCGTATATTATATTTCATCTTAGATATTCTCTGTCATGGTGTGCTTTAATGGTGAACATAATTTGTGCGTAATTTGTGCCGACACAGAATATATATGTCAAGATCAATAATGTGTTTCTAATTAAAATTACTGTTTTTCTTTTTGGGATGTTTGTAGAAACTGCACATGTTTTAGACATAGATATTCCTCAGAATATTTATTTAATATTTAAGAAATTTTATTTCAAAATTAAATGTACATAACATATTGCGTCATTTATTTTTATATGCATGGATCCGCAAGCATAGATTTCCTATTACTTTGACTGTCCAACCATCAAGAGACATGATAAACAGCTAAATATAGCTTGTATGTATTGTGCCCATCTAGGAATGTCGGTCCTTCATGGGTTTGATACCCACATTCAGTAAATTATGTTTTCTTTCTGTTTTTATTTTTCCTGGTACTTATGACCTGTATCACTAATTTCAGATTATTCATCTACAATCCATGACTTAGTCACAAGATTCACTACATCAATACATAACATATATGAATGTAAATCTGATAGAAATTTATTTTGCCAAATTTACTATAAAAGTTATAAAAGGAACTCATCAAAATAAGATCACATGTATTTCATTGATGTCCGGTTTAGAGAGTTTCCACTGTATATGAATTGTCGCACTCTTATAATATGTTAATTGGCCACTGGCTGATAACAAGGACCTTCTGCATTGCAACAATTGAATATTGCACACTCACACATTAGGATTTGAATCCAATGTTTTCTTTTCTCATGGCAATATGGAGGCTATTGTGACTGGATGGCGATCTGGTCTGGTCAGATTGCATGGATGTGCAGTTTAACCCTTACTAGGCTGAAATAAATTTTGCCGTCTGCTGTAAATGTTTTATTTTCAATATTTCTCGACAAAATCCTCTTGACAGCGCATGAGAATCGTCTCCAATGGAGACGATTCTCATGTGCTGTCAAAACAGGTGTTTTGTTAAGAATTAAGGCAAAAATGAAAAACAGCAGACGACAATTTCCGTCTATTTTTCAGGAGCTGTCTTTCAGATTCATTCATAAATTTCAAGAGAAAAGTAAAATTTTATTTGAAATGTCATATTCAAAATAAAATTTTACTTTGCTCTTGAAATTTATGATGTAATTAATATGTTTACATTCCAGCTTGAAAATGCTTGCTCCATGTGTTGAATACAAGTACTGGGTGAAAGTACTGGGCTTTGTAGATTGCACGATGATAAAGGAACTGCTAACAGATGAGTTTCTACCAGACAAGGTACGTTTCAGCACCTATGTGTATATCTGCCATGATGTGTTGTGATTCCAGTGCTAAAACCTGCTACCAATGATGTGTCTACTGTTTTTTTCCACGTTTTCCTGCTGTCAGATCTACTTTTGGACATTACAAATACAATTTTTAGCCAGGTTTTTTTTGGAGAAAAAAATCCAGGCTATTGGATTGGCGAAAGCCGGGCGGGCGGCGTCCACAATCAATGTTAAGTTTTCGTGTTTCAGTCCATTTCTTTGTTACTGTACCACCTAGGACCACCAAACTTTCACAGCTTCATAATCAAGGGGTGCCCACCACATATCACTATCCAACATGTTACCTTTTTTTTAACTTGACCCATTTTTTCCTTCCGCCCAGTCGACTTAGCCATTTTCAATGTTAACTTTTCGCGTTTACAATGTTAAGTTTTCGTGTTTAAGCCCATTTCTTTGGTGCTGTACCACCTAGGACCACCAAACTTTCACAGCTTCATAACCAAGGGGTGCCCACCACATACAACTATCCAACATGTGACCATTTTTTTACCTTCACCTATTATTTCTACGTAATTGACTTTTTCAACGTTAACTTTTTAACGTACGTCTGGTCAAAGTTTTTTGGTTAAAAGTTTTTCCTTATACTGTATCTCTGCAACTGCTTCGCCCATTACCTTGAAACTTCACATGGGTGTTTATCATCATCCATATTTTCATTCTACCCCCAACCG
Source organism: Conchocele bisecta (assembly GCA_029237695.1). Classification (NCBI taxonomy): domain Eukaryota; kingdom Metazoa; phylum Mollusca; class Bivalvia; order Lucinida; family Thyasiridae; genus Conchocele; species Conchocele bisecta. Next base: position 43,011,515 of record CM055267.1, read on the forward strand.
TGCGGCCCCTGTGCCCAATGTTAAGGTCAAATTACTTTGAATTTACCCATTACCTTGATACTTCACATGGGTGTTTATCATCATTGTCGTGCCCGCTTGCGGAAAGAGTGATATAGTCGGCATTTTGGCATACGTCCGTCCGTCCGTCCGTACGTCCGTGTGTCCGGTTAAAGTTTTTTGGTTAAAGTTTTTACATCTACTATATATATTTTTTTAGTGTCTATGCCTCGCCCCAAGACGCAACATGCAGGCCACGGCCATCTAGTCTACAAAAAGTGGGTATAATTATGTTATCCAAGTGTCTATGCTTGGAAAAAACTTGGCGTTCGTGGCTTTGCCTCGTTTCTTGTTCTAAAAGTAGATTTTTAAAAATAATTTTTGAATTCGTGAACGGATTTTCAAAATCTAACTTGTTTTTCCAAGCTATCAGGCATAGTAACTTCAATTTTTGTCACGCCTACTTTAAAGGCGCGACTATAGTCAGTTTTTTCCGACGTTGTTCGCGTCAACAAATGTCCAAATGTTTGTACAAGCTTCGTCATCATGATCATGGCATAACTTTAATATTACTTGACGGATTGCTTCAATATTTTGATACATGGGAGCATTTGGAACACACTTGTGCCGCCATTTATGATTAACCTGACCTTGACCTTTGTACCTTCACATTTTTGCGGAAACACTTATTCATTTTTTTGCATTCAAATGTTTGTACAAGTTTCTTCATCATGATATAACTTTAATATTACTTGACGGATTGCTTCAGTATTTGACCACTTGATATATGTGAGCATTTGGAAAACACTCATGCCCCCATTAACATGACCTTAACCTTTTGTACCTTCACATTATTGCGGAAACACATAGCCATTGTTTGCGTCAAAAAGTTTGTGCAAGTTTCTTCATCATCATACTTTAATATTACTTGACGGATTGCTTCAAGATTTGGACACTTGATGCATGTGATCATTCGGAACATCCTCATGTCACCATTAGCATGACCTTGACCTTTTTTACCTTCACAATTTTGCAGAAACCTTTAGCCATTTTATTTTTCGTCAAAAAGTTTGTACAGTTTCTTCATCATTATATAACTTTAATATTACTTAACTGATCGCTTAAATATTTGGATACTTGCTACATGTGAGAATTTGGAACACGCTCATAGCCCCATTAACATGACCTTGACCTTTTGTACCTTAACATGGTTGTGGAAACACTTAGCCATTTTTTATGTCAAAAAGTTTCTTCACCCTTGACCTTTTTGGTGTTTAAAGCATGCACTTCTCTCACGGTTTTTTGTCGCGCCTGCTGTAGCAGAAGGCGCACCTATAGTCGTCGCTTTTTCCATCCGTGTGAAAAAGTTTGTAAAAGCTTCTTCATCATGATATAACTTTTATATTACTTGACGGATTGCTTCAATATTTGGATACTCGATACATGTGAGCATTTGGAACGCACTTATGCCGCCATTAACATGACATTGACCTTCAAATTTTTGTGGAAACACTTAGCCATTTTTTTTGGCGGCAAAACGTTTGTACAAGTTTCTTCATCATGATAAAACTTTATAACACTTGATACATGTGAGCATTCGGAACACACTCATGCCTCCATTAACATGACGTTTACCTTTTCAGCTCATCTGAATCAAAGGCTCAAGTGAACTATTGTTACCACTTTTCGTCCGTCCGCCATCTGTCCAACGTCTTCTTCTCACGAACCACTGGGCCAATGTTGGTAAAACTTCACATATTTGATCTATGGGTGGGGGCACATCATATTTGTAAAATTGGAGGTCGTCGCATAATCCAAGATGGCCGTCATGGAAAAGTAGGTCAAATTGTTAAAAAATCTTCTCACGAACCGCCGTGCCAATTTCAACGAATTTCAACATGGCAGGAATGATCGATAGTCAATGCTGTTTCAGATTTGTTTAAATGGTGGCCCCGGGGCCAAAATGGGCGGGGCCAGGGCTGTCTTGAAAGTAGGAGTCAAATTTCACATTTGACCGAATATGGGCATGTCATATATCAAATCGAAGGTATCGACAAGACGATCACTGTGGAGTAAATCAGTTGTTTACATTATACAAGATTGCCACAGAAAGGTCATCCTTTAATTAGAGAGTTCAAATGTCTTCTTCTTGTGAACCGCTTTCCAATGTTGGTCAAACTTCACAAGGATAATCCATGGGTGGGGGCATGTCAGATTTGTAACTTTTTGGAGGTAGTCACCTAATCCAAGATGGCTGCCATGGAAAATTAGGTCAAATTCTGAAAAAGTTTTCTTATCACAACTGACAGATTTCAACAAAACTTGACAGGAATGAATTGGGCGGAGGGAGGGGGGAGGGGGATAAACTAGGGTCAAATTTGACTGAATATTGTCATGTCGTATATCTATTTGAAGGTATTGAGGAGACGATCACTCTGGATCATTTTTTCGTCGCAATCTGATGGTTAGGTCATCCAATATGTCCGCCGAAAGGTCTTCTTCTCGTGAACTGCTTGGCCGATGCAAAACTTCATAGTTATTGTCTTTCAGTGAAACATTTACAGATTTTTCAAATTGGAGATCGTCACATAATCCAAGATGGCTGTCGTATAAAGTTGGACAAAATCTTTAAACAATGTCTTCCCATTATAATCACAGGTGGAAGACTCGGACCTATGGCACAAAAAAAGATGCCTATTAAAAAAATCCCATTACCCCACCCACTTGGTCTCGTACAGTACCATATGCTATATAAAGGTGAGTATAAATAGGGCTATTATAGAAAGAGCCCTCTATTTTCCGGCTCGCACAAACACAATAAACATCGATTAAATGTATGACTTCTGTCTCTGGCAATCGATAAAGGTATTAAGTGTGTGAATATACTCACTTCAAATCGCTGTTTCCAGCATTTATTCAGTTATTCGCATTTTGTATACCCCATCCAAAGCGAAATTTGCGTGTACGAAAGAATCTCACACAGAATCGGAGGCCGTCCGGCTGGATTATCGGTCATATTTGGCCGATAGCTGATCGCCAGCTCAAACTAAAGTCGTGCACCATGACCATATACATTAGAGACTCCAACCATACAGAGTTCGTCCAATTGTGATCGTTCGCCGATCTAAAAAACACTTTTTTCTATAATTTCGTTCATTATCTGGAACTGGGTCAGTGCACTATCTTCCATAATACAAGCACCGAAGCGTCTATGTAAGAACATCTCTGATTGGTTAAACCTAAAAATAGACGCAAAGACTTTCCCTTTTCAGGGTTTCCGGAAGACATAATCTAATAGTACGCGAATCATGAATGAAAGTCAATAAAATTAGAAAAAAGTGTTTTTTAGATCGGCGAACGATCACAATTGGACAAACTTTGTATGGTTGGAGTCTCTAATGTATATGGTCATGGTGCACGACTTTAGTTTGAGCTGGCGATCAGCTATCGGCCAAATATGACCGATAATCCAGCCGGACGGCCTCCGATTCTGTGTGAGATTCTTTCATACACGCAAATTTCGCTTTGGGTGGGGTATACAAAATGCGAATAACTGAATAAATGCTGGAAACAGCGATTTGAAGTGAGTATATTCACACACCTAATACCTTTATCGATTGCCAGAGACAGAAGTCATACATTTAATCGATGTTTATTGTGTTTGTGCGAGCCGGAAAAGAGAGGGCTTTTTCTATAATTGCCCTATTTATACTCACCTTTATATAGCATATAGTACTGTACGAGATCAAGTGGGTGGGTTAATGGGATTTTTTTTTAATAGGCATTTTTTTGGTGTCAGGTCCGAGTCTTCTACCTGTGATTATAATCACCAGACTGGTTTCGACAAAACTTCATAGGAATAATTAATGTATAAAGCTCTCAGATTTACTTGCATATATATATAATAAACAGGTGAGCGATATAGGGCCACAATGGCCCTCTTGTTTACCTTCACATTTTTGCGAAAACATTTTTTTTAGTCAAAAAGTTTATACAAGTTTCTTCAACATGATATAACTTTGATAATTCTTGACATATTGGTTCAATATTTGGACACTTGATACATGTGAGCTTTTGAAACCCAGTCAGGCCCACATTAACATGACCTTTTCTATCTTAACTTTTATTGTGAAAACACTTAGCCATTTTTTTTTTAGTCAAAAAGTTTGTACAAGTTTCTTCATCATCGTATACCATTAATATGACTTGATGGATTGCGTCAATATGTGGACACTTGATACATGTAATGATTTCGAACACACTCATACCACCATTATCATGACCTTGACCTTTTTGATGTTCACATGGTTGTGGAAACACTTAGCCATTTTTTTTAACAGCTTTTTCAAGTTTCTTCATCATTATGTAACTTTAATATTACTTGATGGATTGCTTCAATATGTGTATACTTGATACATGTGAGCATTTCGAACACAAACTTGCCACCGTGAACATGACCTTCACCTTTTTGACCTTCACGTGGTTGTGGAAACACAGCCATTTTTTTATGTTACAAAGTTTGTTCAACCTTGACTTTTTTCGTGTTTAAAACATGCACTTCTCCGACGTTTTCTGTGATGCTTACTTTAGCACTTGTCCATGATCATGTTACGGTCAAATGCCTCGACAGGCGTGACACTGCTCCCGTGGTGGAATTCTTGTTTTAATTTTTCAACCTTACGATCCAGCTCCTTTTTGTATTGTGTTAAATTCTCATAGGAAAATCCTTCTATATATTTTATGGAATTTCATGAAATAAAAAAAATGTGGTGTCTCAATATCCGGGTATGAGATTATATTCATTTGTTTCATAACCAAGTGATTTTCAGTGAGTTATCTGTCTTTATTTTTGAACATGCTACAATGGACGTATGTTGTATTGTGACTTTTGTCACTTGTTGATAAATTGGGTACTGATTATATTAATGCAAGTCAATATGCAGCTTATCTGGAGTCGTGACATATCGTAACCTTTTCTTCAGCTGCCAGCCCATTTGTTTTGTTTTCCATTTCAGGTTGATGAATATGCAGTGAAAAAATGTGTCGCCGTACCGAAAGATCTGAAAACTATGAACTGTGACAACATGATGGACTTTGCTTTGGTACTCCCAAAGTTGAAACACAGCCAGTGGAAGAAAATTCCAATGTCTGTTGTGTGTGATATGAAATGCTTAAATATATTTAATCAGATTCCGAAGTTTCCAAGCAAAGTGGTAATGCATTTTATTTTCTGTCCTATTTATGATCAACAAGTACAATAGGTGTGCCTACAGGTGACAAAAGAAACATGATCACCTTATGCTACAGTTTCAAATATAAAGTATAAGATTAGCACTGTTTTGAACCACTAATTATAGAAATATGTACATTGTTATACCAACTGATATGTAACAATTGTAACTAGTTGTGCACTAGGTCATTCCCACAAAACATTTCAGTCTCTATCATGTATATGACATTTTAGAAAGGTGAGCCATGTTCTGACTGGCTCTATATACGAGAGTGAGTCAATAAGTAGTGTCACTCGACCATTATCCTTCTAAATACTTGTCTAAATTGAATGAAATTTGGTACATGCATGTATTACCGTTATTTGCCTTAACGTAATACATGTATTTATGATGCCGAAACAACACGTGACTTCATCATGGATGATGTCATATCTGGCATAGCGGTCAGATATACTGAAGAAAAACAACGGGGCATAGTTAAATAGAAGAAATAAGATGGAAAATAGAGACAGAAACACACAATATGCTGCAGGACGTTTGTGGGGAGGCTACACTATATTATCAATCAGTCAGCATATGTGTGACTCCTTTCAATGCCGATTGGGAGACTACCAAATATGAGAATGGCCCATTTCAATTACAGACGCAGATAATGTTGAACCATTGAATTAATTACGTGGACAGCTATACAAATGAACCTCGAATAGATTGCATATGTATATAACATTTTGAATGTATAGTGTGGCATGAGATGTTATCCCGTAGGATTTTCGTGCTAAAATTGATTTGTTTGCTTTATCAGGTCGATTTGGGGTCACACTATTGGAAAATGATGGGGTTCAAATTTTCTGACCCCTCGACCCCTTTTTGGGGGGTCAGTTCCATCCAGTGACCCCCCAGTCACAGCCTACTTCTAGATTCGCTAATAGTGAACTGATTTACACAATCTGTGTCGTTTTATATGTTTTCGAGGGTACTGATTCCATTTATAACACTTTCGAAATAACCGGAAATGGTTTTTACCAGCTTCTGGTTATGGTCGACGGCAAATTCAATGTACCGGTATTGTGTATGCTAAGTGACAAACCTCATCATACCTATCTTTTTTCTAGGATTTTAAGTTATGGAGAGATGATTGGTGTCCTTTCTATTGTGATTGGCAGTTTTTCACACAACAATACTCATTTGAACGTATTGATTAGTTGATTGATTGAAAATGGGTTTACGTCTAATTAGCAAACGAGGCCGGGATTTTTCTAATGCCCAATTGCAGGTGAGACACGTAACGTAACTATCATCTGAAAGTCATGTCCGAGGCAAGTGTGTGTATCATCTGCAATGAGGTTCCACCTCGAGCAAGAGTCTTGTGAACAATCCTGATATGATTGAAAATCTAAATAAGTGTTGTAATGAGAGATTATTAGTGTGTGGGCTTGATATAAAACAGCTAAGCGATCGCCTTAATAACTCGAGTGAACTCAAGTCTATGTTGTATCATAGTGAATGTAGAAAACCAATTGTCAACAAGATCATGATTGAATGGCTCATGGGTAAGCGAACCCAGTGTGACTCCTGTATGCCCCTTGCGAGGGCGAGGGCGGCCTTCAACTGGGACTGACTCTGTCCGACCTAAAAAAGACAAAAACTATCCCGAAGTCACATGTTTATTCTCGTCCTGCAGCTTCTGTCCCAATGACACGTCAGAGCCGCTCCATCGTGTTTACTCAGACAACATGGGTGAAAACTTGCTTGTATAAAGCATACAACTCTGGATGATCACGTCAGAACTAGCGTGTCCGAGTTAGAGAGCGCTGGTGATGCTTCTGCTCTCGAAAAATACTATCATAGGAAGTGTTTGCATTCTGCTCAGCGTACGTGTGGTTCAGTAGATCATAATAATTATTTGACACCTTCTCGAACTGCATGGACAAAACCAAGGTTCGCGTGGGTGACAAGGTTGTGAAGCTGCATCAGGAGCGTGAACTATTCGGCAGATTCCTGATTATCCAAGGAAGTCGACCCGAGCTGGTGCCAAAACTAGAAGAGACCATAGGAGAATATGAAATGTCATACATAGTGCCGGACGGTTGTCCTTATCCTTGTTGATGCCATGGCTGTTATCCAGAGCATGAAAATGACTCCAACCATGCGCAGGCTTTCAGAATTTCAAGATGCATTCATCAAACGCATAGAGATGATGATGATTGGCTATGATGAGGGAAGGATAGTCTTTGACCACTATTTCGATCTGCCTCTGAAGCACAAGACACGTCAGAAGAGGGCAGTGACCTCCACATGGTTTGACATACACCCAAAAATTAAGCTTACCATGTCTATCAAAGAATTGCTATCTTCATCAAGAACCAAGTGTAGCCTGACAGCCATGTTCGCTCAAGGTTTACTTCAACACTCACTAGCAACAATGTTTGTAAACTCGTCGTTCTGTTTGACAATACAATCAAAGGCCATGCTTTTGAAGATGAACATTCACATGAAGAGGCTGATACACTCGTTCCCAATCGAGTGATGGCTTCAGTAGCAGACAACCTTTGTCGAGAAATATGCGTGTGGTCATCAGACACTGATGTCCTCATTCTTCTGATCGACCTGGTGTCTAATGGTCGCCTTGGAGCTCAAACCCGCTTGAAGTTTCTAACTGGCAAAGGCAGAAAATTCAGAGAAATTGATGTGGTTGAGCGCGTACGAATGATTGGGCATCACAAATGCCAAGGACTCATCGGTCTACACAATTTGTCAGGTGTTGACTGGGGTGGAAAATTTGTCGGTATATCCAAAAAGACCTGGGTGAGCGCATATATGAAACTTGATGAAGATGACCCTGCTATTAACTGTTTCTCAGCTGGTCAACGGAGAACTACCATCACAGGTGAAGAGTTTGGAGCCGTTCATCTGCCGTGTTTACTATCCGACAGGATCCACAGTATTGCCAACTCTACGATGGGAGATGTTTCGGTCTAAGAACTTAGAGGGGGGATGTTACCTGCGACCCGTGTGGCCCTGATCCCCCATATTACGCGTGCAAATTACATCGCCATGTGAGACAAGTCTTACACAACCAATTGCCCGGCCCTTCCTCCCATTGAGGAAAATGGATGGAGTGTTGAGAAAGGATTGTATCATCCAGTCAGGTGTCTCACCCTGCCTGCTCCGAGAGCTCTAGTGGTAACTCCGCTCTGTTTTCAGAAAATTGATTCATAACTAAACTGGTTGCAAATACATGTACAATAATCCTGGTTTTCTCATGCTGCAGATCATTTATTAAGAAGGAAGTATTCAACATAGTATACATGTATAACTAAGTTAAGGTTCAATCTATGGATTATATCGGTGTCGCATTAAAAAACAGGAACTGGAACATCCATTATGCGATGTTTCCTTATTGAAATCCCCACCCTCCCTAGCCCCCACTACACCCCCTCCAAAAACGGATATCAAAGGCAACAGGAATTGATTGGAAAGTCTAATAAATGGACTTGGCACCATTGAAAACCCATAAAACAACACCAAGATTATGAAAATTGGTTCATTATTAGCGGATATAGTGGTTTCATGTGTTCTGTGGGATATGGGCCATAAAGGACCCCTCAAAATGGGGAAGAGGGTTCTGACAGTTTGAACCCCATAATTTTTCAATAGTATTTCCCCAAATCAACATGATAAAGAAAAAAAATCAATTTTAGCACACAAATCCTACGGGAGCTGGATACTGAAACATCCCATACCGTACTAGTATCTTCTTATGCCACTGTACAAAGGATTTAAAAATGAGAACGATTACTGCAAGATGGGTGCCTGATCATTTTAGTTCCGAGCACAACGGTGATGTTTTCCAATCACCAATAAATTGCTCAAACTCCATCTTAATGATGTCAGAAGATACCCTTGTGTGTCATAGATATATCGATATCAACCAGAAGTCAGTCAAATGAATGGGACACTTCAAACTCTCCTTGACAATAACAATTCTGGCGAAAATAGGGCAATTGTACAATTCTGATTTTGTAACACTAGCACACGTGTTTGAAAGTGGTGAAGGAAGCACCAAATAATAATAAAAAACAATTTCATCCAAAGCGCTAAAGCTTATATTCTCCAGAAAGGGCATGCAACAATCGATTGTGGGGCCCATCATTTTACAATATGACGTGTTGTGCTACCACATGCGACTTGTGATGCCATTCCTGCGCGTATGGGAATGGGAAATCCTACCATATCCAGCAAATGAATTGGACATAAACCACAAACATATTTATATTCCATAAATTTAAAATATCACAAGAATGTCTCCACAAGAATAGCGACACTACCGGCGGCCAAGTTCTCCAATCTATTCACAAATATTAGACTCAATGAAGCTGGAATATTGCACATTTCATTCTAGAGAGATGAATCTACATAGCAGATGTAAAAATAATCTGGACAATGCTCTGGGGGTACTGACAATGCGGAATGCCTGTAACTTTTAACTATTAATATTTTTTGTGGCCAACCCTTTTGAAAACTTTATTGTCATTTAAATTATATTTGAAACTAGACCATCATGTGTTTTTTATGCCCCAGCAAAATAGGGGCATTTTAAAATAGTGTTACTCTTGTCCATCCATCCGTCTGTTTGTCTCAAAACTTGTGACTGACTACTGTCTGTTCCACGTTTTGCTGCCAACAAACTTTTGGCTGTTTAACACATTAAAACTAAAAAAAGAAGGAGGAGGACCAGGAGGTTCAAACAAATAATGGAAAATGATAGCTTGGAAATGATGCAAATAAGAAAACAAGTTAAATTGTATTTTTTTAGCCCCCATATTAAATTCCATTAGGAAAATTGTTTTTTCGCAATTAAATCAATATTTGATGAAATTTTAGCAAATAATTTTTTGGGGAGGGTGTCTTTTATTATTGATGAAAAAGTACTTACTTTTAAAAAAACAAATTTTCTTTAATGTGCTTCTTGGCCAACAGTTCGTCGGCAGCAAAATGTGGAACTGACAGTAGTCGAACTTTTAAACTGTAATATACATATGTATTGAGACATATTCATTTTGAGAAAGCTCCATTCTTCTCATATCCAATGTCAAGTCTACTAGTTTACACCTGAAATTGCTGTTTTTGTTAAATTTTAAGTTCAATGCTGGAGTTCCGTTTCATCTATTTGTGACTTAACCATATGTATAAATTAAAATATTTATCATCATTCATATGCTCATAATATGTGCCCCATATGTTTAGCCAGTTGAAATGTTTGATGTGGTCCTAGTATAGCTCAGAATTGTTTTATAGACCAGTCTTATAAATATATTACTGATTATGAGAAGTCGAGAGTAACAAATGTGATTGTTTTGTTTCAGAAATTCACTTTAATGACCAAGTGTTACGGGAAGCTCGATGATGCACCAGGATCTTCACCTGCGACAATAACTAAAGAGCAGGTTCAGCAATTGGGGTCTATGATCACTGAGCTACCTATGAACCAGATGAAAGCTGTTTCAGCTGATGACATTTCTGCAAATGTAGAAGAAATAAAGAATAAATTGAAAGCAAATAAAGGCAAGGGGAAAACAAAAGTTGGTGTTGTTCTAGAAATTGCCAAAAAGGTAAATTACAATTTGTTTTCATATTTAATGTTTATTGTTGCTTCTATAAATATCTTGCCTTGTTCTGTTTAGCTGACCATGTTTTCAAGGGCTTCTATTGTGACCTCGCTTGTAACACTGAACAATTGGGACGTGTCCGACCTGAAATTTGTGCTATATTTTGTGCTAATGGGTATACTATTGATGATCTAGAATTAGAAATGTCATAAGTGCCATTTTTTAAAACATGTGTAGGTACAACCTAATACTAGACCATACTACTACACTTGTCTTTATCATAGGTAATTATACTTCATATCGTTAATAAGAAAATGGTAATTTTATTGTTTTTCAGATGGCAAAAGCAAATAAATTAGCAGAAGTAACCGACTCCAAGGAAATAATGAAACAAATGTCACTTAAGGATCTTAAACAAGCAGCTCAGAGTGGTGATATTGAAGCAGATCTTGGCCTCGATGCTACATCTAAAGAAATGGCACTTACAAGCTCTCAGGTATTGTAGGTACAGTGGGGTTAGCGTGTATGTGCACACACGAACGAACACGACAGGTTGGTTCCAACCTGTCGTGTTCGTTCGTGTGTGCACTTACACGCTGACCCCACTGTAGTGTCACCATGATTGTTCTGGTACAGTTGAACCTCTCTAAACTAGGCTGCCATATTTTGAGAGGTGCCACTGTATTTCATAGGTTATGAGCATTCCCAATACATTTGTGTGTTTCCCAATCTTGAAATAGTTGTAAACTGCAAATGTATATATAAATGTAATCATAGTACTTTAACAACATTTGTTCTTAACAACTCTGTGTCTGATGATGTTCCTGTATGGCCTGACAATGACATTTTTCAACAAAATGTGTCTTTATGTGATCATTTGCAAGACATGTGTGTTGTATTCAGTTGCATACATTGCTGTGATAAACCTGGGAGATAATTAGTTATGCATTTGCGATATAACTACAAATAAACACTACTTTGTGAAACATGTCTTATTTGTCACAAATGAAGTGTGTTGTGTTTTACCAAATTAGCATTTTATTGTCTCGCCCGCAAAAGCGGAAAGCTTTTCCGGAGTCGGCGGCGGCGTCATCATTCACTGTTAAGTTTTCGTGTTACGGTCATTACTTCAACACCTTTTCAGCTACAGTCATCAAACTTTATACATACCTTTACTATGATATGTAGATGAATATAGGACTATTCTCTGGGCCCCAGGGTCAAGGCCTCAAGGTCAAGGCGAGACATTTGATTCCGCGGAATTCTTGTCTACTCCACAGAATGATACTATTTGACAACGTATTGGTTGGCACTAACAGATGGTCCAAGAACACCAGATTTTCAGAAAGCCCATCTGACTTTCCAAGCTATTTCTGGCAAGGACACATGAACTATTTTTGGGAAAGCCTGTTCTCCTTCACTGTAAGATGTCTAGCATATCTCCTGCTCCAAAAGTTAGTATCAATCCTGGCAATGTCTGGCTACTTTTAGTGATTGTCATCAATGCACATCAGATATTTGTACACTATGCTCTTTGTCTTAGTTGCGCAGTTGTTTGAAGAGTTTAAACTTCTATGTTATGCAAGGGCTTCATGTAACAATGCCATTACTTGGTATTTCTGTTTTAGCAAAAATGGGTGATGGGGGAAATACTAAAGAAGAAAAAAGCCGATAATTTCTCTGTTGATGAAATAAAGTATGCAATTTGTGGTTGATTTTCTGTACTTTCAGTTAATTTGTTCTATGTTTATAGTTTCAGTTATGTGCAGTTACATTTTGAGTCAATTTAATGTTTAACAGGATTGAGTTGCATCCATTTTTTCTTTGTTAAATGTACTGTCAGTTTATTAATATGAAGTTGAAAAACAGTAAAATCAGTTTCCAGAAACGTATTGTATTCATAAATAGTGACATACATGTAGTTGGAGATATACGTATGTGCCGATTCCATGAAAACAGAATAACTAAGACATAAAATTTAATAAAATGTAAATATGGCCAGTGTATCTGACGGTGTGTACCTACTTCACAATTAAATAATTTTTTGATGTGATCATTTATTTTTGCACACTTTTCAAGCAATATATATCTTTGAATAGCTCTTTCACTGAATTACAGAATGAAAGCCAGTACAATCTTGTTTCAATTTGAAATTGCAACTTGTAAAACTTTCTGATTTTGTAGGTCAGTCTGTAAAAGAATCGTGTTCTCTGTCCATATCTCAAATTCCCCATGTATTTTCTTGGAAAGTTCACACATCATGACATGTAGATATGACCGACCAAAGGATGTATCGCGCATATGAATGATAACTCTTATATTCAGGAGTCGCAGAATTATTGTCGTTTGTTAATTCTCATACTTGACTCTTGTCTGGAGCATATCTCCAATACCCTGTCAAATATTTTCTTGAATTGAAGTGTCTATCAGCATATGTCCATCCCGTTGGTTGGTGGATAGCTCACACACTACTGTATGATATTACTGAGATTTCAAAGAATTCATGAAAATTGGTTTAAAACTGTTCTACAAATGTTGGAACGCCACCTATAGCATCAGAAAAGAACTGTTAGGACAGACTATATAAATCATTAATCATATACAAAAGTAATATTAGGACTTAATAATGTAAACTGACTAAATTTCGCGGCTACTAAATTTCGTGATTTTCGTACCTGGCCATATTCGTGACGATCGTTCGCGTTATGACGACATGCGCTATTAACTTTCGCGACCAATTTATCAATATTAGAAATAATCTGTTTTCTTTGCAATTTTTGATCTGGAACTGCTGAATCAATTCTAAACAGTGGATGAGTACATAGAAAAGGTTGACCTCGCTGTGTCAATCATTAGCCCCCAGGTAAGTAAATCAACACTAGTTGTGTGTGAGATATGTTCGTCCTTGGTATATAAACAGCATAGACTAGTACTGATTCGCATTGTCTCTGACGTATTAATTGATACTGTGTTGAGTGAATGTGAACATTGTAAACCATGACGAGAATCCCGCTGATGCAATAAGCCATGATTTGTCAGGATAGTGGTCCGATTAAGAAAACACAAGCTGCTTGGTAAGCCGTGTCGTATGCGCGAATGACGTCAGCAATCGTGTGTATTAATCTTTGAATTATCGGTATGACTAAGTGTCCACGGCGTAAAATTTACACTTGATTCAAGCTGACATCGCGGCATCTCTTTGAGCTCGACAACACAACAAGCTGACCTGTCAGGCGTGTCACTTTAGACCAATCAGCGTCGGGTAAACAATAAAAGATAATGGTGTTGTAAATTTATGCTGAAGCTATTTTGTATGAGTTTTCAGACTGTAGATTATAGAATTATATTATGTCTACTGGAATACACGACACAGAACATGTATCAATAGCATTCATTCAAAACAACCATGATTAACTAATGTCACCAAATGACACCGACCTATATGGGAAAGGTATTATATTTAAAAAGATACCCAACATCTATTTATAGCAAAATATTTTTAACAATCTTAGGCTAGGACATGTGGAAATATTCGCGGAGATTTACGTTCGCGATTTCCAATCCCTCTCGAAGAATGCGAAGGTATCTCGCACGCAAATATTAGTTGGTTTACAGTATATGAATCATTAACCTGATACACATCTATTCTACAGTGAATTGCACGTGTTACATGCAAGTAGTAACTGGTTCGTTGTGTCGATGTTTCTTCGAAAATTGTGTATTATGAAAACAATCAGAACATGCATAATGTACTGTTGAATTCCGATAAAGTGGCAAGGGCAAAGGTCACAGGAGATTTCATATTGAACCGTAATAGGTAAAGTAGGTGTATTATAAATGCAAAACTGATATTAGCATGACGATGTAGCATGCATGTCACCAATGTTGGCCCGAAATGTATTCAAGTAACGTTCAGGCATATTTTGAATCAAGTTGTCACTTTTGTTGTTACGTATTTGCTGAAAAAGTAAATAGTGAGCACAGGCACTCGAATCGTATATATATCACACCAACATACGTCAAGTGCTCATTGGAAATGCATGCATGAGCGAGTCATTATTAATCGATAACGATGCACCTGTATTTCATTATCTAATTTTAGAACATACAAGCAGTGTAAAACATACGTGCACCTATATCAACCTGTGACCAATAAATACAGTTTGTATCTGATGCATATAGCGTAGTGGTAACAGTTATTGTTTAATTAATCAACGTTGAGGGTTGTGGGTTCGAAACCATCACTGTGCTACCTTTTTTTTTATTGAATTGTTTCCCTCACTTTATACTCCCAGATAGATATCTGCTGTCGTTTATACGTTTATTTTATTAACATTATTTAATGTAACTTACAGAAACATATTTTTTGTATTGGTTCAAAACACTGATAAAGACGTATATTGAATAATGTCATTTGAATCGTCTTAGTTACATCCATATGTCTGTCTGGACAAAATGTATAAGCGCGCAACCAATGTTTTCCACGCTCTGGGGCGGCCGGACATACAATATGTGGGTGTATTTACAGTCAAACATTTCCAGGAAATGGGAATTAGGAGGCCGAGAACCCCGAGGATGTGTATATTTGACGTCCCCAAGAGTCCCCCAACCCCGTACTGTCGTTTCTACGAAATACCTACTGGGGACAATTTTAGAATGTGTCTACATCATTTGTTTCACGTTGTTTGATAGCGAAATATTTTTTCATAAATGAATTGTGAACCCCGTATGCCCTGATCTGACTGAGTGATGTGCATCCTGATCTGTGACGCTGTAAACCCAGTGCACACGTCACAAGTACCCTTTTGTCAAACTCTATCTTAAGATATTTTCGTAAAAGTGAGAAAAACGTTGAATCTGTTGTATGAATAAAAAAAAAAAAAATTGTCCGAGGCTCAAACTCGCACAAAATGAACGCAGGTCGAATGCATTTACCGAGTACTCTACCACCTGAGATGTGCGGACAATAATGCTAATACTTGCGGACGACTGGGCAATCAAAATGAATTGACTATCGAAACGTTTTACGGTTACAAATATGGCATTTATTGTGGTTTTCAATCACCTGTTTCACCAGTCAACCAGTTGGTAATTTAAATTATCTCTTAAGCTATCGGGAGCATGCATTTTCCAGCTCTAAATTGCTCTAGATAAGGCGTTGATTCGGCCACCTAAAATGGCTGCAAACAGCTACATCCCTAGAAAGCTATAATAGACATAGTCCACTGACCCCGTGACGTCACGTGCCCTTGCCAATTTATCGGAAATCAACAGTAGATAAGTAATTGCAATATATAAGGCCAATTAACACAAAAATTGACCATATGATGAGACAAGTTTTGATGTAGTTTTGCTTCATCAGAACCGAATTATATGTATGCAAAACAGCTGTAGATGGTCTTAGCCACCGGATTGTCAATATTGCCGCTAAAACTTGTATTCTTGTAAACACTTATGGACTGAATACTCCATTTTCCAGATCTGAACTAGTTGTATTATTTGCATGTGCATAGTTTGAGAAAGGAAAGAACTGCTGCTCCACAAATGAAGGCAGTTTTTTCACGCCAATTTTGTGTGAAAATCAGAATGTTTGAAGACCGGCGACGGCACGTTATGTAAAAAATGGGTATATATTTTGTTGTATAAAGTGTTTGTGTGTATAAAGTAGAAAATCTATGTGTTTCCTGAATATTATATACTGGAACAAATGGTGACTATATTATATTTTTCTGATATGTAACTCACAATGATGTATTATCAAATTGTAACAGATAGGTCCCAAAGTGAGGACATATATTTTGAACCACCCTGTATGTGAGCCCCTGCTCATTTTCTCTAGTTTTAATTATATTCTTTTTGAGCTCGAGTGAAACTACAATGCATGCGAATAATAGCTATATTTTGTTGTTTTAAAGGTACATGTATATATATAGTTTTCCTCATTTATATCGAACAATAAACATCAAATATTTATTATTAATTTATGACACCAAAGTACTGTGTTGTAAAAAATGTAATAATATAATTCTTATAGAGTACCTCAATTACTGAGCCATTTGGGGTAGAAATATGGCATAGTAAATCACATTCTATTGTCTATTTAATTTTTTGGCAATTTGTTTTCCGACAACTAATAAAAACATTTGTCAAACCATCATAGCATCATTAATAGATTTGTCTAAAACGTACACATTTGTAATTTGTCATGAAATACAGTCAGGTATTCCGCTGGCGATTGCCACTTTCGGAATTGGCGATAAAAATAAACAATTGGCGATAAAAAAGTACAATTTTCGGAAAAAAAATCAAAACAAAAATTGTAATATTTTTATCGCCAATTGTTTTAATTTTTTTGAAGTGGCGATTTTTTTATTTTCCCCAGCTGAATCCCTGCAGTGGTTTAATTCAACCATGGCTCATGTACCCTATGATGCGGATCACGTAAATGGGTAATATCAGATACGAACCCAGCTTTTTTCAAGTTAAAATATCTTCATTAGTTTATATTATAGCTGACTATGTCGCTTTTCAAATTCTGTCTCGTATTATTTACTATTTACATTTTTCTGTTCAACTTTATAAATTTTACACTACAATGTATATAGAAATAATGATCATTACTTTTCCAGTTTTATAACGTTGCTTTAATACCATTTTAATTAATGTAGTTAACTCACTAATCTTTGTTTAATGATACATTGTACTTTTTTTCCAGATCTAAAGGAGCATTGGTGAAAGGGTTTTTATCATCAGATATTGGCCTTATGTCAGCAGATAAAACCAAAAACCAAATGGAGATGGCAATTGCCCTGTGTGAACAGAGTGGATGGGCTTTGAAACCAGTGAGTATGAACTGGTTCTGTAGCGATTTCATCAAAATTGCAAAGTATACTTTTCTAGCAAAGTATACTTTGAGGGAGTAATCATTTATTTTTCCGGAAATGCATTATTTCATATACATGTAGAATTAACCACTGCATATATTTGATGATTAAAAGTATGCAGAATCATTATACTGAATTTATTACATTATCACAGCCAAAATGGCTAAAAATTAATAAATTTATCCTTAAATTGAAAATTTCTCCCTCAAAGTATACTTTGCTAGAAAAGTATACTTTGCAATTTTGATTAAATCGGCTACTGGTGTAGACTATGTCACAATCTGTATGTTGATGTCATTTTTGTCTCACCCACGATAGTCACAATTCCAGCGTCAACAATTTGGGACGTTGTCCAAATTTTGCATATCTCTTTGGTCCGTTAGTCGGATCATTACCAAACTTGATCAATAGCTTCCTCACATTGATGGCTATCCACACAGTGTCATTTGAGTGACGTTGACCTTCACCTTGGGGACCTTAACCGTTGTGTCAATAATTTTGGACATACGTCCAAATGTTGAATACCTACTGATCCGTTAGTCGGATGCTTACCAAACTTCATCAATAGCTTCCTCACATTAATAGCTATCCACACAGTGTCATTTGTGTGACCATGGTGACTTTGACATTGGTGTCCACAATTTTGGATGTACGTCCAAATGTTGAATATCTTCTGATCCATTAGTCGGATCCTTACAAAACGTCATAAATAGCTTTGTCATATTGATGGCTGCAATGTCCATTGCTGTGGGTATTGATTGGACGTTAAATAAAGATTCACTTTATTAATTACTAATTTAATAAGCTATTAAACTACATGTACACTAAAGTCTAAAATATATTCATGGTGATGTTGGCTGTATCAATGCCTGGCTAATTGTCCCTCTCACTGGAGTCTGGAGGCGGGGCTTACGGGTCTCGGCTTCATTAAAGTTATTCTTGCTGTTAATAGCAAACACTCTAATGGCTATCCAACTAGTGTCATTCGGGTGACCATGGTGACCTTGACCTTGATGTCAACAATTTTGGACATGCTTCCACATTTTGAATATATATAGTCGGATCATGACTAAACTTCATCAATAGCTTCCTCACCACTTTGATGGCTATGCAGCCAGTGTCATTTGTGTGACCATGACCTTGGTGATCGTGACCTCTGTATCAATAATTTTGGACTTCCTCATATTGCGATCTTGACCTTGGTGATCTTGACCTTTGTGGTGATCGCCTTGTTTTGTGGGTGAGACACTCGCTGACAATCACCTTGTTTAGTAGATTTTCCGTTAATGACTGAAAACAGCACAAGAGAATTGGATGAAGTGTGAAGCAGCAAATGTAACACGTTTGCTTTTATTGTGCTGTGTGTAAGGTGTCGTATAAATCTATAATTTTACCTCAAGTATCTGGTACTTTCCTTGCATATCTAATTTATATTTATGCTGTGACATTATTGAATATCATGTGTAATATGAGCTAATCACACGGTGCTTCACAGCTGCAGAAGATCAACCAAGGACTGATGTTAAACGGACTACTCTCTATAAATAGCACCCACCCGATGTCTGCCCTGACAGCACTTGATGTGACAGAGCTGGATGTGAGTGCTTAATGTACTACAAGTAAGTATAGACAGCACCATGAATGGGTGTCTTGTTTGCTAACCTGCCAGTGCTGCAATATTCGTGTAAATATATTTTTCTGATTATGATATGTGCGATGATTTAATAATAATATCAAAATGTTTTCAAGTGTTGGCTTGAAATATCTTGTGCAGTATTTTTGCTTTTATCTTTTGCCACTGAAATTAGTTTTTAGCTTACCTGAACGCAAGGGTCAAGAAGACTATTATTGCTGTATTTTATCTGCCGTCGTCCAGCATATTAAGAAGTTTGACAGAGTTTCTCAATTCTGTCATAACTTGACACATCATACTTGTGCACAAATGCCCCACAGTCATGTTGCCCTTAATATGGCCTTGACCTTTTGACCATCACAACTTTGATCTTTTTCACACATTTTGTTTGCCCGAGTTTCTGTTCTGTCATAACTTCTATATCCCTTGAAGGATTACTTTAATATTTCAATACATCATACGTGTGCACAAATGCCACACATCCATGCTACCCTTAATATGATCTTGCCCAACTTTGAACTTTTTCACACATTAAGAAATTCGCCAGAGTTTCTCAATTCTGTCAGAACTTCTATATCCCTTCATGGATTACTTTAATATTTCAATACATCATCCTTGTGGACATATGCCATACATCCATGCTGCCCTTAATATGATCTTGACCTTCATAACTGTGCTTATGAATACTTCTCACTTTTGCTTAATTAACTTTGCCACAGTTTCTCCAATCTGCCACCGGGGACATTCGTGTAACGACAGGCCACATTTCTTGTTTTATTCTCACCTGGTCAGAGTGATCTGGTTAAGTGCAAGTAATAGCTGGTATAGCTCAGGATTTTGTGATTTCAGTGCAGAACTTGTAAGTAATGCTCCCTCCCACAGGTGTATTCCCAAATTTCCCATCCATCTGTATACATGTGTGCCTTGCTGCTGAATGGACATAAAATCCCTTTCAATCACTTGATTGTTTTTCAGGTCGATGGAGCTGGAGGCTATGAAGACAGATGTTTGCTCATCTGTTTGTGGGAAAGTTGGCTACTGTGATCATTTCCGGTGTGTAAATCCTACTCAGAGAAGCAATGTCCTGCAGGCTTGCTTGAAGTGTAAGGTAAATAGATTTAGCATATTTACAACACCAGTCTGGAACAATAAAAGAAACCAAAAATGTACCACTGACCCATGTTTATTCCAGAATACCAAAATTATTATCTTTATATCCAAGCATGTGTTAGCATGAGATAAAGAGGTTTATTGAGTTTTCACCCAATGTAGCCTGCGCATCCCACCTCAGAACCCACTCTTCTTGCTATTGAGCTAAAATACAGGGTGGCCCAAAAAATACTTGGGTCACTTTTTTGTAACCCACATATCTTTTGACATACTGCTAGAATCTTACTAAATATTTGCATACGTATTAGTGAATGTCTGCTATTTGAAGGATATAAATTGCTTACTGCTCGTGCACGTTATTTTGACGTCATCATAATTATGACGTCACTAGGTCATACTCTGGAATTTCCATTGCTGAACATGTTGTGAAATAGTTGAAAGCCATACCATAACCTATTAATAATTTCATTGAAAGGGTGAAATAAATGATATATACAGTCGAACCTGTGTTAACGATCACCTGTGAGTAGCGACCACCTGTCCACAATGGCCAGTTAACCCCCCCCGTCCAATTTGTTCTTTAAAAAAACCTTGGAATAACGACCACCTCCGAACAACGACCAGCGACCAGCGATTTTCGTTCCCACGCGGCATACCTTGCATTACTTGCAAACAGCGACCATTAGCCATTAGCGACCAAGTCATGTTTTGTCGGCAAAAAAAAATAACATCGCAATCGCCGATTTTCCTTTCATCACAAAACTTCGGCGACATTTTTCAATGAAAAATATTGCATAACTCCATTAACGGTAATTCCCGATATGTATTCCGTGTCGTGTATTCCAATAGGCATAATGCAATTCTGCGCAAGTCATAAAACTCGATCATTAGCTGGTAAACTGTGTTTACACGATGCTGATTCGTCTACAGTGATATACTAAGACTTCAAACAACATCGAGCGCATTGTCGAGTGTAAATTACAACACATCGGGGCCACAAGCCATATGAAAGATCAATACACGCGGTTGCTGACATCAGTCACGTAGTCCACACTAGACTGGTACCGTCTGATGCTCAGCATATATAGCGTTATTCCTAGCGACCGGGTACCAGTCTAAAGTGACACGACAAACGTGTTTATATGAATTGGGTCTCGATCTCCGACAAATCCCGGCTTATTGCATTAGCAACCAGACTAGGCAGTGGATTCGCGTAGTCTGCCCGTGGTTTACATGGTTTACAGTGCTCGCAAATCTCTAATTAAAAACATCAGTAATTACGTCAGCGGACATTGCCAATTCGTCATAGGCTGCTTAAATATTCGGGCTTGACCAGGATAGTATACAGTACATTGGACAGAAAGCAAATAAGCCTGGTGTTCTCTCCTGATTTGGACACCTAGCTCGTGTGGGTTACTGGACTTGACGCATTCGATGAAATATTTTTTGTTACAAAAAAACTCACGGTTTTCACAGGCCGCGCCACATAGGCTATCGTTTTAATACAGACTATATGACCGTTATTAATTTCAACTGGTGGTGTGAAATACTAATGGTCATGCTAAATTAAACCACTTGCATGTAATTACGACAAGCTATTAAATGGTGCACCAAAGCGGGCCGCGAGATATACTTATCGTGAAGATAATTACTCTCCTTTGTATATAATTTCCAAAGCAAGGCTGGGTTCAGAACACTAACAACAAGATGACAAAACAAAATAAATTGACTATTTTTGCCATTTTCGTGCAATTTTTAATTGATGAAAAGCATGCATATATATTACAATAGAATGCTAAAGACATGGCCGACTTTGTTGTGAAACTGGGTAAATGCTCGACCCTTGGAACAACGACCACCTGTCAACAACGACCACTTTGGCCACTTCCCTTTGCCGGTCGTTGTTCACAGGTTCGACTGTACTGAACAGTTGAAATGCATAAATAAATTTGACTTGCATGCACAATGTCATTAACAGCGATTATTATGCAGATAAGTTGATACATATCAACAGCAAACATCCCACACATGCAAGACAGGATATATATAGAATTATACAGAGGTCCTAGCCATTTATAATTTACTTGAAATCTCAGCTACTTCTATTTGATTTACAGGGTCTAGGAGAGGCGCTAATGACAGAGGTAGAAATCGACACATTGGGGCCCAACATGATAGCCCAGCTGTCGGCAACCCAATTGAACACCTTGGTGCCCGGCAGTGTCCTACGGAGTAAAATTAGTGATCTGAAGGGCATGTGCATGGTGCAGGAGTTGAGGGATGCTGTTGCTTTGTCACTTGTTCATGAATTTGGCGGGTATGTAATGTGAAAATATGTCTACTAAAATATTAACTTTAAAATAATACTTATTTAAATACCGTAATAGCACCAAGTTGTATCAATTACATTGTTTTTGTGATACACAAGTACAACCATACTAACCGTAAATATTTGGCTATTCTTTGCTCTGAGGAGAAACCATATATTAACGTGTGCTGCCCAGAATATATTGTGTCCAAATATGTGTTTTGGAGAACCCAATACAATTGTTGAAACACAGTATCGTATTTAAATTCAGTACATGTATAAGAAGGCACCATCGGTCAACTGAATAAGAAAACATATCACCTTTCTAGTCATCCTCCCAATTGTAGATTTCATACTAAAATCATATAATTGTAATACAATTTCCATTTCTATAGATCAGGTGCAGGATTTGATGCAGATTCCCTTATCGAGCTTGGAAGTGGCATTATGCTTTTACCAGCCAAAATTCAGGCCCAGTTAGACAAGGTGATCATTGTGGGTAGGGCATACTGCTATACTGGACTCAGAACGTCCGTCTTTCCGTCTGTCACAAAATTAAACATAGTGCAAATAATGATTAATTTGATAGTGGGGAAAGTCACAAAATAATTATAAATCTGGAACAGAGGTGACACCTTGTTGTCAGAAGTTAACCAAACATGCACCCTATTACCATATGTTTCAAACATCCTATCACATAATAGTATCATTTGATATTGCGGTTAGGGGCGGGGCTACAGTCAATCACACATGTGCACATGAAGGGGCAGCCAAACAATAAAAAAGGTATTATTCACATATTGAATTTTAATACATGTTTTTAGCTCACTGAGCTATTGTTACCGCTTTTCGTCCGTCCGTCATCACTTTTCCGACCTTGTCTTTTGAACTGCTGGACCGATGTTGACCAAACTTCACGGGGATGGTCTATGGGTTGCTCCTTTTCAGATCTGTCAAAATGGCCTAAGAAAAGTAGGTTAAATTTAAAAAATCTTCTCCCGAACCGCCAGACCGATTTCGACGAAACTTGGCAGGAATGATAGCTAGTCAATGCTCTTTCATATTTGTTAAAATTATGACCACAAAAAGGGGTTGGGGGGGGGGTGGGTGTGGTCCTGTAAATAAGGTCATGTTATTTTCAAAAGGTCATCCTTTTATTATAGATTTGAAACGTTTTCTCATGAACAGCTTGGCCGATGCTGGTCAGACTTCACAGTTATGGTTATCGCATTATCCAAGATGGCTGCAATAGAAAATTAGGTCAAATTAAAAAAAATAAAGAATCTACTCGCAAGCCGCCAGACCGATTTCACCGAAACTTGGCAGAAATGAGCGATAGCCAATGCTCTTTCAGATTTATTAAAATGAGGACCCCAGGATAAAAAATTACATCATTACTCAGCGCCTGTAAGTGCAGCGAAGTAGCACGACCAATCCTGAATTAATGACTTTTGAAATTACCGACAGGCAAACCCAAATGTCTGATTGCTTTTATTGGAGAATTACTGGAGAATTGTCGGCATGACAGAAAAAATAACCATTGTATGCTGTACTTTGCCTAACAGTTACAAATTAACTCTCGCACAGCAAATATCCCTTCTTTCATCTTGTGGAATTCTAAGCACTGTCGGAGTGCCCCTCTGGTTAGTCTTTGAGTGCCGAATTTGCACTCTAACTGCTTGTGGTTGTATTTCCCATCGAACATCAGTTAACCTCAAAGGTCTGTCTGCATAACTTTGTGTCGTAAATACCAATTCCCCCACCCTGAACAAGCTAAAATATGCTAATGTGAACAATTCTTTAAATAGTGTACCTTCGTATTCAGACCAACAAATGAACCTCAAGGCTTTCACGATCTTCAAAAGAATATTTTCTGTAATGGGGGCCCTAATATCGCGGCCTATACGAGAACGCCGGCAACCCTCCAGCAACTTTTTCACTCATAGCCCTCAATCTATATTTACCAGCCACTTTCTTTGGGACCAATCCGATAGGCGAAATTCTCAGCCTGGCTAATGGTATATCCCTGAAAGGGCCAGCAACTCTACCTTCTAAAATTTTCCTTATCAATCTTTTCTTTTTAACTATTTTCGGATTTTCTCTCGCCGATTTCAAATTTTTAGCTTCACTATATTCACGGATGCCCATGTATTGTGAGGAAAACCCATTTTTAACACCATTATATATGTACTCGGCGTCAGGATGGTCATATTTTTCCAATTCAATTTTTAAATTGTCAAGTACCACAGGCGTAACTCCCAATGAGTCTAACCTATGACGAGGCTCGATATTTACATTTTCACACCGAATAAAATCAGGTTTCGCATTAACGTCTGAAATAAGGTCGACCCCCTCTGTTAAATCTACCTCTAAATCTCCGAAATGCATTTGCTCCTCTGTATGCACCACTGTTCGACTGACTCTTTAAAGGCGTCGACCTAGTGGATGGACAATTCCAGCGACCGTGCTGAGCATCATGGCATACGGGACATATGTGGTTGTATTTACAATTTTGAAATGTACAGGAGCCCCTATTAAAAATGTTGCATACTGCGCTTTTCGTGTTGCACGGACCCATTTGTTAACTGGTTGCTGCAGTGGGAACACAATTGGGTTAATATAACCGACATGACCCGTAACCACAGTTCGGAATTGAGTTTTGCCCAAGAGGCCAATGCCACTGCTTGTCTCAGGCGGAATTGCTCGTCATATATCCTCCATGCAAACCCTGTATGGCGAGACGCAGCCTCACGTATGACAGACATGCATTGAATAAGTTCCGCTGCTGCACTGTTGTGTCTTTCAATATAAATACTTCTAAAAATCAAATGTTCAATGTTTTAATGTTTTGTATTTTTTCTGTATTTATTGTTGTTTTGGCCTCCAGTATGCCGGCCGGTGTCAAAGTTAATATACCACCCCCCCCCCCCCCCCCCCCCCCCCCCCCCCCCCCCCCCCCACCCCCCCCCCCCCCCCCACCCCCCCCCCCCCTCATGAACATAAATTTTTGAAGTTAAACGCAGTATGGCCAAATTGATGTACTAATTTTGCCAAAATTTTTGTTTTATCTGAGCGGGGACATGCATGGCCATATCTTCACATAAAAGGCAATAACCAGAATTATTATAGATTTCAAACGTCTCCTCGTGAACCGCTTGGCCGACGCTGGTCAAACTTAACCTTATGGTCAGTGTGTGAAGCCTTTTTATATTTGTTAAAATGGAGATCATCGCATAATCCAAGATGGTCGCCACACAAAATTAGGTCAAATTCTTAAAAAATAATCTTCTCACGAACCGCCTGACTGATTCCGACGAAACTTGGCAGGAATTATCGATAGTCAGTGCTCTTTCAGATTTATTGAAATGATAACCATGGGATCAAAAATGGTCGTGTCATACAATATATATCGAATCGAATGTATGGAGGCGACGATCACTCTGGACTGATTATGTCATCAAAGATGGCCACCGAAAGGTCCATAAAAAATCGCTTTAGTAAGACGCTTAATTTCAAAATATTGGGTTAGTCACCTTCAGAGGTTATGTTATTATATTTTTTATACCCACCACAACGAGTTGGTGGGGGGTATACTGGAGTCAGGTTGTCCGTGCGTCCGTCCGTCACTAAACTTAACATGAGAGAAATATTGTTATAACTTCTATTTCCTTCATCTAAAATGCTTAATATTTCACACATGCATTCCTGTAAGGCTCTACTACCATGCTGTGCCAAATCCACGACTGTCCAACCCCCACTGATCCCAAGGTCAAGGTCAAATACTTAGTCTCTTTTGTACAAAACTTAACATCAGAGAAATATTGTTATAACTTCTAGTTCCTTCATCTAAAATGCTTAATATTTCACACATGCATTCCTGTAAGGCTCTACTACCATGCTGTGCCAAATCCACGACCGTCCAACCCCCGCTGATCCCAAGGTCAAGGTCAAATACTTAGTCTCTTTTGTACAAAACTTAACATCAGAGAAATATTGTTATAACTTATATTTCCTTCATCTAAAATGTTTAATATTTCACACATGCATTCCTGTAAGGCTCTACTACCATGCCGTGCCAAATCCACGACCGTCCAACCCTCGCTGATCCCAAGGTCAAGGTCAAATACTTTGTCTCTTTACAAAACTTAACATCAGAGAAATATTGTTATAACTTCTATTTCCTTCATCTAAAATGCTTAATATTTCACTTGTGCATTCCTGTAAGGCTCTACTACCATGCTATGCCAAATCCACGACCGTCCAACCCCTGCTGATCCCAAGGTCAAGGTCAAATACTTAGTCTCTTTACAAAACTTAACATCAGAGAAATATTGTTATAACTTCTATATCCTTCATCTAAAATCCATAATATTTCACGCATGCATTCCTGTAAGGCTTTACTACCATGCTGTGCCAAATCCACGACAGTCCAACCCCGCTGATCCCAAGGTCAAGGTCAAATGCTTAGTCTCTTTACAAAACTTAACATCAGAGAAATATTGTTATAACTTCTATTTCCTTCATCCAAAATTCTTAATATTTCACTCGTGCATTCCTGTAGGCTCTATACCTCTATGCAAATCCATGACCGTCCAACCCCGTGATCCCAAGGTCAAGGTCAAATACTTGTCTTTACCAAAAACTTAACATCAGAGAAATATTGTTTATAACTTCCTATATCCTTATGAAAATCCTAATATTTCACGCTGCTTCTGTAACTTTATACCATGCAGTGCCAAATCGACCGGTCAAACCCTGTGATCAAGGTCAAGGTCAATTGCTTCTCTCTTTACAAAACTTAACATCAGAGAAATATTGTTATAACTTCTATTTCTTCATCCATGCTTAATATTTCATCGTGCATTCTGTAAGCTCACTACCATGCGTGCCAAATCCAGACCGTCCAACCCCTGCTGATCCCAAGGTCAAGGTCAAATATAGTCTCTTTACTAACATCAGAGAAACTATGTTATAACTTCTATCCTTCATCTAAAATCCTAATATTTCACGCAGCATTCCTGTAAGCTACAACCATGCTGTGCATCCACGACCGTCAACCCGCTGTCAAGGTCAAGTAAATGCTTCGTCTCTTTACAAAACTTAACATCAGAGAAATATTGTTATAACTTCTATTTCCTTCATCCAAAATGCTTAATATTTCACTCGTGCATTCCTGTAAGGCTCTACTACCATGCTGTGCCAAATCCACGACCGTCCAACCCCTGCTGATCCCAAGGTCAAGGTCAAATACTTAGTCTCTTTACAAAACTTAACATCAGAGAAATATTGTTATAACTTCTATTTCCTTCATCTAAAATGCTTAATATTTCACACATGCATTCCTGTAAGGCTCTACTACCATGCTGTGCCTAATCCACGACTGTCCAACCCCCGCTGATCCCAAGGTCAAATACTGTTTGCAAAACTTAACATCAGAGAAATATGTTATAACTTCTATTTCCTTCAATGCAGATTCTTTATATTTCATACATGCATTCCTCTAAGGCTCTACTATCATGCTGTGACATATCCCCGCTAATCTCAAGGTCAAGGTCACATACTTAGTCTCTTTGGCTTGATTTTATGGAGCCATTTGGTCTTACACAGATAATAAATATTCCAACCAGAATAACAGCCCACTCAGAAACGCTTATTGATCATATTTACTGTTATGTAAAATCAAATGTGAATGCGATTAATGTGCCTAAATTAGGGTTAAGTGACCACTTTCCAATATTTGTAATGAGAAAATGTAACTGTTATTCCTAAAAATTCACATTATAATATAGCATACAGATCTTTTAAGAAATTTAATGAAACTGGTTTTATTGCTGAACTTCAAACAGTCCCTTGGAATATAATAGAATTGTTTGATGACACAAATGATATAATGGATACATGGTCAAACTTATTCTTAGATGTAGTAAACAGCCACCTACCAATTAAACAACATAGAATAAAACGCAAACAACAACCAAAATGGCTTACACCAGACATAATTGATGCAATGAAAATGAGAGACAGATTTAAATCACTCAATGATGATGTACTATACAAAACATATCGCAATAAGGTAAATGCGTTGATTAAAAAGTCTAAAAAAGAACAATATACTGCGATTATAAATGAAAACAAAAAGCCTTCTAATGTGTGGAAATTATTTAGGGAAGTAGGTGCTAGTAAGAAAAATGCATCTGCCACAGTTTTTTCTCTTAAAGTTAACGGGCAAAAAATTGAAAACCCTGAAGAAATCGCAAATGAATTTAACAGCTTTTTTGTAACTGTTGCATACAAAATAAAGGAACCCATTCAACACTCTTTTAAATTTTAAAAAAGCTCAGAACATATTGTGACAAAAAGTTCCGAAAGATATCTATTTTAAAATTCCAGAGATAACCAAATGCCAAGTGGAAAAATACTTAAAAACAATTGATATTCTAAAGCAACTGGGTTGGATGAAATAGGGCCTAGGTTACTTAGAATTTCTGCACCTTACATTTCAGACAGTATAACATTACATATGCAACCAGAGTATAAAAACGGGTATTTTCCCAGATAAATGGAAAGGAGGGAAAAGTTACACCATTATTAAAAACAGGTGATTAAGATGATCCAAACAATTATAGGCCAATATCAATTCTCCCGGTTCTGTCAAAACTTTTAGAAAAGCATGTCCATGACCGTGTAATGGAATTTCTTGTTTCATACAATTTGCTGCACACAACACAATCAGGATTTAGACCGAATCACTCGTGTGAAACCGCATTAGCTTATATGATAGATAAATGGTTGGGCGCCATAAATAATGGGCAAATTATTGGAGCCGTCATGGTAGACTTTAAAAAAGCATTTGATCTAGTTGGACCATGCATTACTATTGAGAAGCTTTGTCACTATAAATTTTCAGATACAACAATAAACTGGTTCTCATCATATTTACTAAATAGAAGCCAAAAGGTATGCACTAATAACACGCTATCTGGAGCTGCACACCCTTACCTCCGGGGTCCCCCAGGGGTCTATATTAGGACCACTTATGTTTCTAATGTTTATAAATGATTTACCTCTTTATACAGATTTTGTTAACACTGACCTATATGCTGATGATACAACACTGTATGAAATGAATACATCTGTACAATCCATAAAAAACAAGTTGGAAAGTGCTTTAGACAATTTGTCAAAATGGTGTAATAAAAATGGAATGCTCATTAATGCAGCCAAGAAAAAGTCATGCTAGTAACTACTCGTCAAAGACAAGTATGTTTGAATATTGATTGTTTAGGTTTAAAACTTAATGGCGAAACTTTAAAAATGACACAGAATGATAAAATACTTGGAGTTCACATTGATAATAATCTAACTTGGTCTATGCATATTGACAAAATTGCGAAGAAAATAGCTACCAATTTATGGCTTCTTAATACAATAAAAGAGTTCCTATTAATTGAACACAGAGTACAATTTTACAAAACCTACATACAACCACATATTGACTATTGTAGTATAATATGGAGTGGAACATCGCAAGCCAATCTAAACAGATTATATAAATTACAAAAACGAGCATGTAAAATAATGTTGGACTACAATTATACTGATATAGTTAAAAGTATGGATGAACTGAAAATACTTAGCATCTATGAACAGGTATTTTTAAGAAAAGCAAAATTCATGTTTAATGTTAATAAATCAGAAATGCCATCATACATTAAGGAAATGTTTCATGTTCGGCCAACAAATGAAAATTTACCAACTCTAAGATCCACAACTTCAAGTAATTATATTACACCTAGACCATACAAGGAAATCTTTAAACAAACCATATCTTATTCAGGTTCCATTATTTGGAACTGTTTATCAAGCAAGCTAAAAACAATAGAGACAAGAAATAATTTTCATTGTGAATGTATTCAATGGATAAAAGCTAAATGAATCACCCAGGCAATTCCGTGTATATAGGGATAAGAATTGATGTCTAATACCTGGCATATACATAATGTGAAAATACATGTTTGTGTTTATTTTATTTTGTTAAAATGTAAATACATATAGTTTGTGGTTCAATCCCTGATCACATTCTTTCCTCTCTGGTCTTTGCAATCAAATAACATTTAAATCTCAGGGCATATGCCATTTGCATACATTCAGCTTGCTGAATGATTTCACTTTCATTATGACACAGTGGCCATATATGTGTGTGTCTTGATATATTCCAACATGATCCATGGCTGGGTTTGTGCATATATCAGGTGTGATCCATTAGTCCTCGCTCAGTGATCAATCCATATTCCATGTCGTTTGGCATGTGCAAAGACTAAAACTACAAGATGTATATTTGATCAGAGAGGGTTAATTTGCATACTCTCATCCCCACCCACCTGTAAATACATGTTTAAAAAATATATAAATCATTGTTTCATACATTCATTTTAAACCAATATGTCAATGAAAAATAAAATTTTACCAAGTACCCCACATTTCTATTACAAAAATCGGATGAGAGTCTGCTAATTAATTTGTTGCCAATGCCTACTTAGATTATTGTGTAACGTGATCCACTGTTGTATACATGTATATATGAGAGCCTCATGGAAGATTAGTTTGAAACTAAATGTGTAACCCTCTTAAAATAAAGTCTGTTATTATTATTATTATTTGACCACTAATAAATAATTTAACAACACATGTAAACTCTTAATAATTTTATTTTTTTGTGTGCCCTACACGTTTTCTTTACAATTGGCACTTATTTGATATTGTGTGTGACTTATTTAATATTGTGGAATATAAAATGGCCAAAGCAGCTTCACAATTATTAACTCAGCTAATACAAGGTGTGATCCAGCCATGATGAAGGGACATTGGAGACTGCATGATAAACCGATGAGCCCACACCGGTAAAACCTAGGCATGGGATCCCACATGTACCAAGACCCCCCACCCCTCTACAAATGATTCACACACCCCATTGACCGCTATAATTCCGCCATCGAATAACAACAAACTTACAATTAAATGCTATTATGCAAGTATAGAAGCTGCAATGACGCGTTTTTTTTTAAAAGTAAAAGATAAATAATAATTTCAATCGAGAAACTGCCCAAGCAGGGTCACATGACCCTTGTCGAATGTTTGGCAATTTGTGTCTTTGGCGTCACCATGGTGTTGCTGTATCCAGAATGTTCGCTGCCCGAGACATGTCGTGATGTTGCTGTAACCTCAAAGTTCGCTGCCCAAGACATGTCACGCTGTCCTTGGCGTCACCATGGTGTTGCTGTATCAGGAAGGATTGCTGTCCTGGACACGCCGACGACTGGCACATACTGAAACATACACTACTTGGCAGTACCTTTGCTCCACATCATGACAGGGTGCCCAAGCTTTCCTATTTACTATAGGCAGCCTTGTCAATGGATATATGACGCGTCATGAGAAGAGATACATGTAGCTCCCACCTGAATCTGATCAGAGATAACCCCAATTGAATCTGCTTATCTACCTTCAGTTAAGAGCTACACCATTCTTCATGACGCATCACAATCAGTCCTTGTTATCTGTCTGCTACAATTAAGTAGCTTCCGCAAATATATCCTGATAATGAGCACATCATGCATAAGCTGATTTAGATCAATTATTGAAAACCACCTTTATACTGGTACCATTAGCTAGTGCTTTACTGTATATCATACAACTGTATTGTACCCAGATTATAAATGTTATAACCTGTAAAACAGCACACGGTCATATGATTGATTGGTTATTGATGCTTAACAGCCTATCAACAGCCACGGTCATGAAAAGCATTCAATGTGTAAAATTGAGGGATATTACCAAGATCCGAGCACAATACATGTATTTACTTAAACTACATGTATATATGTATTCAGTCTTGAAATCAAATTACGTTGTCCGTATGCCAGGTCCATTCAACACCACAGCATGGTAATTTAGTAGATTTCAAGGTATTGAAAATTAAGGGCGGGATGGGATGGGTGTTTTGGTTGAAAGCTAAACTGCAAAGGAAGCATATGGCCCTGTGTTGGCTGCGCATGCGCATTAACATTAAAAAAGGTAGTAACGGATCGAAGCACTTCGTACCCGAAGCACTTCGCTCATTTATATTTATCCGGGCAAATAAAACCGGCTATTACTCAAGTTGGTAATAACCAGACTTATTTGACCACTAATAAATAATTTAACAACACATGTAAACTCTTAATAATTTTATTTTTTTGTGTGCCCTACACGTTTTCTTTACAATTGGCACTTATTTAATATTGTGTGTGACTTATTTAATATTGTGGAATATAAAATGGCCAAAGCAGCTTCACAATTATTAACTCAGCCAATACAAGGTGTGATCCAGCCATGATGAAGGGACATTGGAGACTGCATGATAAACCGATGGAGGCCCACACGGGTAAAAAAAAACCTAGGCATGGGACCTGCCTGATAAACCGATGAGCCCACACCGGTAAAACCTAGGCATGGGATCCCACATGTACCAAGACCCCCCACCCCTCTACACAAATGATTCACACACCCCATTGACCGCTATAATTCCGCCACAGCAAATTAATCAAATTTGTCCCCCAATTATAGCATAACATGTAACACTAGTACTTATAATAAATTTACATATACCATAAAAAGAGTCTCAGTAATCAGTGTAGAATTACGAAATTAGCCCTGCAACCTTAGCTACACACATACCCGTACACTGATGATTACCACATTCAATCCGGTAAACAACATACACAACCATTATATAATTAAGAGATAACAGACAGCCAATACATATGGACTAAACAGGTCCCAATGACTATATGAACAACAACAGTAACTTATAC
Source organism: Conchocele bisecta (assembly GCA_029237695.1). Taxonomy (NCBI): domain Eukaryota; kingdom Metazoa; phylum Mollusca; class Bivalvia; order Lucinida; family Thyasiridae; genus Conchocele; species Conchocele bisecta. Next base: position 43,045,140 of record CM055267.1, read on the forward strand.
CTACAACTACACCACTGACTCCGTTAATTATTAATAGATCTTAATTTTTTCATTATCTTGAAAAATTGTGGTTACACCCAGTTTGTATTTTTCGATCAAAATTTTGTTTCCCTCTGTAGTCAAATGAGTCCCATCTAGTGCAAGTAATGTATTTTTAAAAAACTTCAATATCCGGATGAGACAAAATCCTCCCCATCTGATGCTTCCCCATCGTTGTTCTAGCCGCCCTATTTAGACGCTTTCGCTTTGTTTCCAATTGCGTTAGTTGACCAGGTATTCCACCCCTCCATATCAAACGTGGTAGTATGTCTGACCAAACTATGATGGACGTTGTGAACGTACTAAATATGTATTCCAAATCCGTTTTCACCATGCCAACTAACAATCCAATGTTGTTTTCAACCACACTGTTCCGCCAACATGCAATACGATCATAGCTGGTGTGGGCCGGAACAGCATCTCGCACTGCAGCTTGGGCAGTAGTTGGGCCCAGGTCATACCACTTGACGAACCACGTAACCTGTCTTCCAGCCAATCCCAAATTGCTAAGGCCCATAACTCCTGCTTCGGAAGAGGCATTCCTCACCAGGGAATCCCCAACTATCCATACATCTGCAACATATCGAATTGATTTATCATTGAGGTGTTAATGGCAAAATCTAGATAATACAGAGTATGAATGCACTATTGTGTTTCAACATTATATATTTATTTTCACCAGAAAATTAGAGAGTACACAGGTAATGCTCAATATATATACACATGTACACATATTTTTTATCCAGGCTTTACCCTAATCTCTAATTGTGTCAACCTTAAATTTGATAAATATACTAATACAATTTTTCATTCACATTATAATCAGAGAGTACACGGGTAAGCATTATATCCATGTCTTACCCTAATCTCTAATTGTGCCAACTTACAATTTCTAGATTGTGTTTATGCCAAAAATTAGAGAGTACACAGGTAATGCTCAATATATATACACATGTATACATATTTTGAATCCGGGCTTTACCCTAATCTCTAATTGTGTCAATTTTTAACATGTTTAACTTTTAATAAATATACTAATAACCACAACTGAATCAGAAGTAATTCACGATAATTAGAGAGTACACGGGTAATCATTATATCCTGGTTTACCCTAATCTCTAACAACTGTACCCCCATGTACAAGTACCTGTACCATACTACTTTACACACGAATATAATCTGCATATGCTTGTGAACGCCATCGCCCTAGAATCTTAATATTTTCACTACTTATGCCCTGCTGACTCAACATTGTAGCCCTTCCTATCCTAAAGGAGTGACTTTTGTATTTTTCTACAGGCAAACCCAAATATCTAATTACCTTGGTCAGCACACCACAAAAATGGTTTCTTGTAACCGCAGATTTGTCTGCGTGACAAAACAAAAAACTATCACTGCATGGCCTAATCCTTAAAAACTCGTGCAAAAGCCTGAACACTACAAATGTCTTTATGCATGCTACATGGTATCCTCAGAACTGTGGGAACACCCCTCTGAATTTAGTTTTTGAATATCTAATGGTCACTTGAACTGCTTGTAATTGCTTTTCTAACACAATATCACCCACCAATAGAGGTCTATCTGCATATGCTTGTGTCGTAAACACTACTTCTCCTACCCTGAGCAACCCAAAATATGCTAATGTAAATGCTGCCCTAAAAAGAACAGTTTCATAATCCGAAAAACAGACAAATTTCAATGCTGCAACCAGTTTTTTTAGGATTCCTTCAGTGATTGGTGCCCTAATATCAACAGATTTTCTTGATCGGCGACAACCTTCCAACAGCTTGCGAACTAAAAATGATTCGGACGGATCAGGCAAATTATAAATTTTGTGGTAAAAGCTAATACCAGACACATAAGTTGATATTAATGCTTGACGCATATCCCAGTTTCAAACAAATATGAAATGTATAATACTAGTTGGGTCATTGGCACTGGCCACTTGCATGTTAACTGATAATCATTGCAAAAAATTTTAAATGACAGCAAAGCGTTTCTGTATGCGAAATTCGTATTTTATGGCAACACTAGCACCAATAAGCTTGTCTACTGTATATCGAATATCTTCCAGAGATGGATTGGCATTTGTTCCGGTTCTGCCTCCGCCTCTGGTGCCAATTGTCGGAATCTCCCTATCTGTAAACGAGACAAGGCATCTGTCAATGTATTCATTTTTCCTGGCAGATGAGCAGCCCTTACAACAATATTTCTATTTAGACACTGAATGGTTAATGCGCGCACTAGCACCATTATCTGCGGAGATTTTGACGACATTGAATTAACCACATGAACCACAGACATATTATCACAGTGGAACAGTATTTTTTTATTTTCTAACTGAGCACCCCAGATTACTACTGCTACCAATATGGGAAACAACTCTAATAAAGCTATGTTATCTGCCATTCCATTTGCAAACCAAACCTCTGGCCACTGAGCACAAATCCATTTTCCTACAAAATAGGCACCAAAACCTAAATTATACCCAGCCGCACTATCTGTGTACAATTGAACATCGGAGCTTGATGTCCAGTATCGGTCATGGAAAAATGAAACGCCGTTAAAAGTAGTAAAAAATTTTAACCACATTTTCAAATCGTCCTTTATACCATTAGTCAAGCGCACATGGTGGTGTGGCCCCGATTAGCGACTGCATAGCATGCAATTTAACCTTTTGTTTAGCCAAAATTCCTGTAATTTTTTCAATTATTTCATCCACTTTCTGTTTCGGTAAACGAACTATCATTTCTTCAGAATTCAATTCTAGCCCTAGAAAAACAATAATTGTGGTTGGCCCCTCTGTCTTCTCAGCCGCTAACGGAACACCTAGGTTTTGTAAACAATCTGCAAAGTGCTGCATTAAACACTGACACTCTGTAGTACCCTTCTTACCACCCATCAAATAATCATCCAAATATATGAATTATTGTGCGCACGGGCGCCTTATTCTTGACACAAAATTCCAAAAATGTTGCAAATTTTTCAAAAGTGCTACAACTTATTGAACATCCAAAAGGCATGCATTTATCAAAATAGTATTTTCCATCTAACTGGAATCCTAATAATTCAAATCTGAGGTCGGACTGGCAATAATCTAAAGGCACTTTCTATATCAAATTTTGCTAGCAAACAACCCTTACCTAGATCCTGTACCATATGTACGGCCTCGTCAAAGTGTGTATATTGCACCGTACACAGTTTTAGGGTCAATAAAATCGTTCACAGACGACCCTTTTGGATAAGATAAGTGGTGTATAAGTCGAAATTTTCCCTTTTCCTTTTTCGGAACCAAGCCAATAGAGAAACACGAAATCTTATAAAAGGTTTGTAATCAAAAGGTCCCGCTACTCTGCCCTTTAAAATTTCTTTCCCAATTTTTTCTTCCGCAATTTTTTTATTGTCGAGAATGGATTTCAAATTTTTTGAATCAGTTGCAACTCTCGGGCCTCATAATGTAGGGGGAAGGGGGAAACCATTTGAAAACCCATTTTCAATGTAAAATAAAAAAGCATCTTTATGTTTGTAATTTTGGAGCTCCGTTTTTAAATTTGTTAAATCAACTGGCGTCTGCGCTAAACAGAATAGTTTGCTCACTTTACTTTCAACATGCTCAATATCTGGTGTAAAGTCTGCCCCCTCTATTAAACCGCCCTCTGAATCTCCGTCGAAATGAATTTCCCCTTGCCACACCTGGGAATGGCATAGATGGCTGCAATACCGGCTCAACATTTGGGCAATTCCATCGGCCATGTTGATTATCACAACAAATAGCACACACATGGCTGTATTTACAATATTTAAATGTACATTGGCCTGGACCTTTATTGAAATCATTACAAGATCTCCGCTTGCTCGAACTTGATGTCGGGGTAAGTGTCGATGCCACACTGCTCGACGTCATGATTCGCAACCACAATTCCGAATTAATTTTTGACCATGGTCCTGGATTATTGGCTTGACGCAAACGAAATTGTTCGTCATATGTCCGCCAACCGAAACCAGGATTTCGCAATGCGGCTTCCCTAATGACGGTCATATATTTGATCAAATCCGCTGCAACATTGTGTTTTTTTATATATATGCTGATAAAAATCAGGAATGCGTCTGACCATTTTTCAATAGTATGTATTTTGTCATTACATGATTTGGTCACATTCTCAACAAAACCGCCTGCGCCGATACGAAGTTGACCCCCACCAGAGCAAAATTCCAACAACTCTACACTGCCCTTGAGCAGCAATGCCAGATTTATATAGTGCTGGTTCCAAATTTTCTCGCAAATCTGCAATGGCACATGTACTGCAATATCGTCACTTGGACAGCTCATACAGGCGTCGCTGACAGACATGTTATTGCAATAAGTGGGTGTATTCGCAGGAGGCAAATATGGTATAGGCGAGTTTGCTGGGGTCAAATTTGTTGGGGGCGAATGTGTCAAGGGCGAACTTGTTGGGGGCGAATTTTTTGGGGGCGAACTTGACACGACATTCAAGTGTGACGGGTCTGTCTCAGATACATGGGTGGAGGGGTAATGTCGGCGTTAGCCAAAATGTTGGCAAAATCGACAAAATGACTCTCACCACGGCCATCTGTCCCATCATTCCCAAGTAAACCAACTGCCTCGACTCGCTCCGCCCTGCGTTTATCCGGAGGTGGTTCCGCCGCTGCAGCCTGCACTGCCGCTCGCTTGCCGGCCCGAACACGCCTCGCATCTGCACGCGGTCTTCCTTCTTCCCGGCATGATTTACAATTAATAATATTGAGAGAGTATACCTAAATGCGACTGTTTTGGTTGAAAGCTAAACTGCAAAGGAAGCATATGGCCCTGTGTTGGCTGCGCATGCGCATTAACATTAAAAAAGGTAGTAACGGATCGAAGCACTTCGTACCCGAAGCACTTCGCTCATTTATATTTATCCGGGCAAATAAAACCGGCTATTACTCAAGTTGGTAATAACCAGACTTATTATTTACAACACTTAACATCAGAGAAATCGGTTATAACTTCTACTTCCTTGCTCGGATCTGCTTCACATTTCACACTCGCATTGCTCCAATGGACCTCTACCACCCTGTGACAAATTCACGTTCGTGCCACCCCCGCTAAGCCCAGAGTCAAGGTCACACTTGGAAAATTTTACATATTTAGGGGCAGAAATTAAAAAATGCAAAAACCCAATTAAAATCAGAGCCAATGCGTACCAAAAAGCAATTAAAATGTCCGGTACGCAATACTTTTTTATCCTGTAGCGTACTCCTCAAATGTATTTTCAGTCTGTCGCGTACTGCTAGATATATTTATGTATACAATCCTACAAAATCATCACCGATGATCTATGCGGTCGGCCATTCAATGTTTACAAAGTCTGGTCCCGACTCTAGCTGCGGACAATGTCTCGCTGTATTTCACCGATAACGGCTGGAAACCAGTCTTCGGGTGTATTCGATTTGAACTCCAGGATTTAGCGGGAGCGATTCCGACTCTCAGCGGGAAAAAAATGGGTCCAACTCGATACTCTAGTAACCCACCACACGGCAGTTGTTTTGAGTACCGTTCAAGTTATTGATCCCAAATCTAGAATTTCCACCCTTATCGCATCGGCCGTTTTTGCCCATATTGATTTTGAGAAAAAAATTGTATATGACGGGGCCTATCAATTATGGCGAAAGTTGACACAAACTTCAGAGCTCACGCGAGCCGGAATTGAATTCCCCTTACCTCTGAATTTGTTGTCACAATCAACGTCATTTACGGAAAATATTACTGATTTTCAAATCAATAATTGTGGAAAAAAAACGGCGATGCGACAAAATTGTGAACCCGAGATCCAGGCTCATTACTAGTCTATTTTCTTAAATTCAAATCGATGTGAAACTGCTTGTTTCGGCGACCCCGAGTCTACTCCAGGAGATGCAACGAAAAACGTCTGTAGACATTAGTAAACGACTATCCGCACGGATAAAATAAATGGTACAGTGAAATTGGTCCTGGGGGGAAGGCGGGGCACAGCAGATATTTTATTATTTTGAATGTGTCAGGTTTATATTTTACATGTGGGACAGTATCATAAGTAATAAATGAAAATATGGTAACATTATTACTATTTCGACCAACGCGCACGTTGAATAAAATGGCGGTCGAACTAACTAAGTTAAAATAGGACGAGTTGAACGGCGCCCGAATTCACCAATTAATATAATCGTAGTAGCGATAGACACTATAAATAACACAATCGGATCATGTCAGATTTTTTCGTAGAAAATTGGTGACACATGGCGCAACAAAATGGCGGCCACAACAAACAAACTTGGAAGAAACAAATTGCAAAAGTCCACCACCAATGTTAACCTTATTTCGATTTATTTTACGACCGATGCAAAGGTGGGATCTCAATCCATTGCACAAGGCATCATACAGTCATTGTGTTGAGCTCGGTATGTGGAGACCCCAAATTAATCGTGATTGACATTATTGATGAATTACTGTCAAACGTGGTCAGCAAAAATAACTGGATCGCGTGCTGCAAAGATCAATCTGCCAATCAAAGCATTCTTGATCAGCGTATGCACTGTTTGTCATTCAGATAATGAAACATCTCGCATGATTTTTTGAATACATGACTTATAACTATAAGTGTGCTAGCAGATCCGGAACTACACTGGTCACAAATGCCATTAGCCCAATTACTTTAGTAACCGTTACTTATATGTACTTGGAATCATTGAAAACTTGAACTAATTTTGGTGCTCTTATAAGTATGTGAAGCAGTGTTACCATACACATGTAAGTATAACACTTCAATTAATTATATGAACAACAAAACAGTACCATAAATACATAAATTAGTACGATTTGTTTCCGATTCGGTTTTTGTAATCAAAATATGGAAATACCCAATTGAAAAAAATTATGGGGTAACGTTTTTAAAATACCCAATTGAAAATTGAGAATATCCAATTGATTTCAAAAGTATGGAGTAACAGTACCCAATGTCAAATTCCTTATCTGGAGCCCTGTTTAGGGGTACCTGGGCCCACACGGGGGTATTCTGTAAGCCTCGCTTACTGACCAATCTAGTTATAAATTGCTTTATATGTTTTTTCCTTTAGGGCTTGGAATGCAAAACTGACCCGTTTTTCCCTGTGATCTGTTAACCCCCCATGGACTGTACATATTTTGAGACAACCTGAACGATTTTCAAATGACTTTTTATGAACTTGCAGACAAATTTTGATGGAACTTGGTATATATAATCAACAGTCTGTGCGGTTTTTTTACGATCGTTTTTAAAAAATCATCGCATTTTTAACTTAGCCATTTTTTCTACATTTTTGTATGCAATTCTATATAGGGGACAGAGTTTGTGTACACTACTCCTCTAAAACATTCCAGTCAATTGATCTGAAACTATACACCGGTTTTCTACACTTATTGAAGATGTGCACCTTGGTGTTTTTATGCCGAAAAATAATGTTTTGGTAAAAAATATCGCATTTTAACTTTAAATAGCCATTTTTTGTATGCAATTCTATATAGGGTACAGAGTTTGAAACTTTGTGTACTCTACTCTAAAACCTTTCCGCCAATCAATCTGAAACTATACAAACGTCTTGTACACATATTTAAGATCTGCACCTTGATGTTTTTATGCTGAGAAAATATTTTTCTAACAAAAATATCACCTTTTAACTTAGCCATTTTTGTTTCTACATTTTTGTATGCAATTCTATATAAGGTACAGCGTTTGTGTACACTACTTCTCTTAAACCTTTCAGTCAATTAATTTGAAACTTTACACACATCTTCTACACATATTGTACATGTGCACCTTGGTGTTTTTATGCCAATTATTTTTTTAACAGAAGTATATACTTTTTACTTAGCGATTTTTTCTACGTTACTGTTTTGCAATTCTGTATAATTTCTACTTTACACATCTGTACTTAAATTAGTATACCTGTTTAGCACAACAAGAGGAAGATATAATGCTATGGATTTCCAAATTCACATTAAGGTTTCTTGTTTTGGTGACAGTTTCACATTTCAGCATCTTCGCCGACTGGCCCGTGTATTTTGTGACTTACTGCACTCTTCATTACGCAAACATTGTATTAGCGAGCATACCTCGCTATACCCCCAGTTACCTATGTAAACAGGGGTATGATGAGGTACCCGCGCAATAGGTAATGCAGTCAAATAGGTCACGATGCAGTGACTATTTTCGATCAATAACTTATGTTGTAAGCGATTGTAATGTGTATTTTCAATATTTATATTATTAAAATGTATCATATCGATACCCCTTTAAGTAATATTTGTATATTTTAAATGTATTGATGTTCTCATGAAGCGCATGAATATAAGTATGAATTAATCCAGCTTATATTGAGGCAAATCACACAGCCTTAAAACATAGTGCTGGAGTATAAACCATAGTATCGTATATTATTCATAAGTATATCACTATTAAACATTAATTACAATATGTATGCATATTATTAAAACAGTAGATGCTACCGCTGTTTCGCTATATGTGATATTTATAACAAAATGTTTTTTTTATTCGTCCGCGTACGGATTTCTGTCACACAAAGCGCCATTTTCAGTTCATATTTTGACCTGTACATATGAACAGGACTAAGTTTAAACAACGCTCGATTCCGTCCTATTCAAATTTCTCTGCAGAATGTTCAGACTAACTACATAAATAATGCTGCTAAATAAGCGTTAACGGCTGGAACATGGTCATCACTAAAAGGAAGAAACCACATTCGTATTATTTAAAAATAAGATTTACCCGAGACCTCATGGGGCCGCCATTAATCCAGTGTAAACAATAGACCGTGTGATCCCATTCCCCGAGTAGCCGCTGCTTAGTGAAACGGTGTGCTAATCATGATATTATTTTCCCCAATAATTGGAAACGGTTTGAATTTCTCGGTAAAAACTACGAGTCATACAAAATAACGATGTATATTTAACATTGGATACGCGTAAACGGTATTACTCTCTCATCGGATCGTCAGTTGTCGTCGATAGCGATTTAACGTACTGATCTGGTCTTAATTTATTGTCAACTTCCAACGCCATTTACAGAATATATGGCTAATTTTGGAAATAAATAACGGCAAATTACGATGACGTCTGCTCTGAAATATCTGTCAACTTGCGGACGTAATTTAAGGAAATCGATTATATTTTAAGGCTACATCTGTGACTAATTATGAATTTATGTATGGTCTTTGGCTACACCCGACACATTACACAGATCTAGTTGTAAATACACGTCGCTTTGTGTGGGGAAAAAAATTGATAATGCGGAATTCAAATAAAACAAGAAACGAGGCAAAGCCACGAAGGCCAGGTTTTTTCCAAGAATGGACACTTGGATAACATAATTATACCCACTTTTTGTAGACTAGATGGCCGTGGCCTGCATGTCGCGCCTTGGGGCGAGGCATGGACACTAAAAAAAATAGATATAGTAGATGGAAAAACTTTAACGAAAAAACTTTAACCGGACGGACGGACGGACGGACGTATGCCAAAATGCCGACAATATCGCGCTTTCCGCAAGCGGGTGCGACAATGATGATAAACACCCATGTGAAGTATGAAGGTAATGGGTGAAGCAGTTGCAGAGATATAGTACACGAAAAAACTTTAACAAATAAATTCAAAGCAATTTGACCTTGACATTGCGCACAGGGGCCGCACGGTTGGGGGTTAGAGTGAAAAGAAAATATGGACGATGATAAACACCCATGTGAAGTTTCAAGGTAATGGGCGAAGCAGTTGCAGAGATATAGTATAACAAAAAAGTTTTAACCAAAAATTTAACCAGACGTACGTTAAAAAGTTAACGTTGAAAATGGCTAAGTCAATTACGTAGAAATAATAGGTGAAGGTAAAAAAATGGTCACATGTTGGATAGTTGTATGTGGTAGGCACCCCTTGGTTATGAAGCTGTGAAAGTTTGGTGGTCCTAGGTGGTACAGTACCAAAGAAATGGACTTAAACACGAAAACTTAACATTGTAAACGCGAAAAGTTAACATTGAAAATGGCTAAGTCGATTGCGCGGAAAAAATGGGTCAAGTTAAAAAAAAGAGTAACATGTTGGATAGTGATATGTGGTGGGCACCCCTTGATTATGAAGCTGTGAAAGTTTGGTGGTCCTAGGTGGTACAGTACCAAAGAAATGGACTTGAACACGAAAACTTAACATTGAAAACGCGAAAACTTAACATTGAAAATGGCTAAGTCGATTGCGCGGAAAAAATGGGTCAAGTTAAAAAAAAAGTAACATGTTGGATAGTGATATGTGGTGGGCACCCCTTGATTATGAAGCTGTGAAAGTTTGGTGGTCCTAGGTGGTACAGTAACAAAGAAATGGACTCAAACACGAAAACTTAACATTGATTGTGGACGCCGCCCGCCCGCCCGCCCGTCTTTTGCCAATCCAATAGCCTGGATTTTTTTTCAAAAAACCTGGCTTAAAAAGTAACATGTTGGATAGTGATATGTGGTGGGCATCCCTTGATTATGAAGCTGTGAATGTTTGGTGGTCCTAGGTGGTGCAGTACCAAAGAAATGGACTTAAACACGAAAACTTAAAATTGTAAACGCGAAAACTTAACATTGAAAATGGCTAAGTCGACTGCGCTGAAAAAATGGGTCAAGTTAAAAAAAAAGTAACATGTTGGATAGTGATATGTGGTGGACATCCCTTGATTATGAAGCTGTGAAAGTTTGGTGGTCCTAGGTGGTACAGTACCAAAGAAATGGACTTAAACACAAAAAGTTAACATTGTAAATGCGAAAAGTTAACATTGAAAATGGGTAAGTCGACTGCGCGGAAAAAATGGGTCAAGTTATAAAAAAAAGTAACATGTCGAATAGTGATATGTGGTGGGCACCCCTTGATTATGAAGCTGTGAAAGTTTGGTGGTCCTAGGTGGTACAGTACCAAAGAAATGGACTTAAACACGAAAACCTAACATTGAAAATGCGAAAACTTAACATTGAAAATGGCTAAGTCGATTGCGCTGAAAAAATGGGTCAAGTTAAAAAAAAAGTAACATGTTGGATAGTGATATGTGGTGGGCACCCCTTGATTATGAAGCTGTGAAAGTTTGTGGTCCTAGGAAGGTACAGTAACAAAGAAATGGACTCAAACACGAAAACTTAACATTGATTGTGGACACCGCCCGCCCGCCCGCCCGCGCGCCCGCCCGCCCGCCCGCCGCCCGACCCGGGTTTCGCCAATCCAATAGCCTGGATTTTTTTTCAAAAAACCTGGCTAATAAAAAATAATAATTTAATAAATAGACGCCAATGGCTACTGTGTTTGCGGCCAGTGAATTCTGGTCGTGGTAGCCACAGGCGCAGTTCGAACAGTGTTGTGAGCAGATGGAGGACAATAATTATTTCAAATTCATAAAAAAATGTTTGCTGTCCGAAAATTAATTAATTGTGACAGCCAAAAAAATAGATTTTGGGACAGTAAAACATTATATAGTATAGACAGTACCTCAAACTTAAAAAAAAACAGTAACAAACTGTCTGTGTATATATTACTTAAACTTAAAAAAACAGTGTATATATTACTTAAACTTAAAAAAACAGTAACAAACTGTCTGTGTATATATTACTTAAAGACAGACACTTTCATTGTTGGTAAGTTTCTATCAATTTATAGGTATTTTTATTAAAATCATAAAATTGTGAAAATATTAAAATCACAAAAATAATATATATGGAGCAAAAAAAATATACCACGTCGAGGTTTGAACCCCTGACCCTTTCGGGAATCGGTAATTAAATCATTGAAGTCGGCGACCTTAACCTCACGACTATTGCGCCATTTACGACAATCACAGTTATACAGAAGTGCTATCAGTATTACGCAACCATTTGAACGTAATAATTATTAAATTATTTGCAACTCCATCTACAACGATACCGTTACAGAGATACACTATTGAAACAACATGTATTAGTACCCATTACATAACAAAGTAATGTATCATTATATATCACAGGAGATAGCTTAAAACTATATATACTAATCATAAACAGAACAATCCGCTTGGCTCGTATGAAAATAGTTCGTGTGATATTGATTATCTCCCTTGCCGAAAGTAGTTCAGTGATTTATTAATTCCAAATAAGACGTGTTTGCGTAATGTTGTTTTATTATCCCCTCGCATATAGGCAAGAGGGGATATTGCAAAATCTACCCTTGCTGTAAATGTTTCATTTAAAGTCTGCGGCACATATTCAACACTATTCCTATACTATTCCCTTTAATAGGGCTGTTGCTGGAGAAATGGGGCTTATGGGATTTGTCACCAGTGTAGCTCCTGATCAAATAGCACACTGCTGTAGCCTGATAACGATTTATACTGCTTGTTAGAAGCATGACTGTGTTTCATTGATGGAATGTCAAACAGTGCAGATCCTTTTCAGATCTGGATCTACACTGGTCACAAACCCATAAACCCCATTTCTCCAGTCACTGCCACAAATGAACACTATTATGAACTTAACATTGACAAACAGCCTTCGTTACAATTTGTAAATAACATGTAATACTTACCAGTTGGCCATGGCAACCAGTGTAGACCCAGATCAGACTACCGCTGTGTAGTCTCATCTGGGATACACTGTCTGCCATGACATCATTATGAACTTAACATTGACAAACAGCCTCCGTTACAATTTGTAAATACCATGTGAAACCTACAAGTTGGCCATGGCAACCAGTGTAGACCCAGATCAGACTGTACAACTGTGTGGTCTCGTCTGGGATACACTATCTGCCGTGACATCATTATGAACCCAACATTGATGAAGAGCCGCTATTGTAATTTGTAAATATCATGTAAGATTTACAAGTTTGGGATTTGAATATGATGATAACCATTGACTGAATAGTGAGCAATGTGGACCTAGATCAGACAGCACATATATGCAGGCTGATCTGGAGCCACATTGGTACCAGGTATCATAACGCCCCTTTTGCCAGTCAAACCCATGTATATTCAGCTAACAAACAATATTAGCAACAGTTGAATTTCAGATAGACCTATTATATATAGCTAACAAATAATACTGGAACAGATAAATGTCGTACCAGTCGCAGGACAGGCCCATGTCATTTGATTTATGGTGACAACATTCTTACCCTGGAAGATTTGTTTTAAAATAGATTGTTTTACATATGAAGGCTGGATTGTACTTTACATTAATACTACAGTCTTGCACAGCTTTTTAGCTCACCTGAGCAAAGCTCATGTGAGCTATTCTTATGGCAAAGTGTCCATCGTCCGTCGTCCGTGAACATTTTCAATCATCTTCTTCTCCTGAACTGCTGAGCCGATGTTGGTCAAACTTTACAGGGATGATATATGGGTGATGCCATTTCAGATTTGTTAAAATGAAGGTCATCGACAATCCAAGATGGCCGCCGTTCAAAAGTAGGTCAAATTCTTAAAAAATCTTTTTCTCACGAACCGCCAGGCCGATTTTGACGAAACTTTGTATGAATGATCGATAGTTAATGCTGATTCAGATTTGTTCATATGGTGGCCCCTGGGTCAAAAATGGGCGTGGCCCGAGGGGTCAACTAGGGGTCAAATTATATTTTTGACCGAATATGGTCATATAATATATCAAATCGAAGGTATCGACTAGTCGATCACTCTGGAGCATTTTTTGTCTAATTCAGATGATTTTGTCATCCAAGATGGCCACCGAAAGGTAAAAAAGTTGTTCTTTTACTAAAGATTTCAAACGTATTCTTCTTGTGAACTGCTTGGCCGATATTGGCCAAACTTAACTGTAATGGTCTGTGGGTGAAGCCTGTCCATTTTTGTTAAAATGGAGGTCATCACCAAATCCAAGATGTCCGCCGTTGAAAAGTAGGTCAAATTGTCAAAAAATCTTCTTCTCACAAACCTCCAGGCTGATTTCGACGAAACTTGGTGTGAATGATTGATAGTTAACGCTGTTTCAGATTTGTTCATATGGTGGCCCCTGGGTCAAAAATGGGCGTGGCCCGAGGGGTCAACTAGGGGTCAAATTAAATTATATTTTTGTCCGAATATGGTCATATAATATATCAAATCGAAGGTATCGACTAGTCGATCACTCTGGAGCATTTTTTGTCTAAATCAGATGATTTTGTCATCCAAGATGGCCACCGAAAGGTAAAAAAGTTGTTCTTTTACTAAAGATTTCAAACGTATTCTTCTTGTGAACTGCTTGACCGATATTGGCCAAACTTAACTGTAATGGTCTGTGGGTGAAGCCTGTCCATTTTTGTTAAAATGGAGGTCATCACCAAATCCAAGATGTCCGCCGTTGAAAAGTAGGTCAAATTGTCAAAAAAATCTTCTTCTCAAACCTCCAGGCTGATTTCGACGAAACTTGGTGTGAATGATTGATATTTAACGCTGTTTCAGATTTGTTCATATGGTGGCACCTGGGTCAAAAATGGGCGTGGCCCGAGGGGTCAACTAGGGGTCCATTATATTTTTGACCGAATATGGTCATATAATATATCCAATCCAAGGTATCGACGAGACGATCACTCTGGAGCATGTTTTGCCAAATTCAGATGATTACGTCATCCAAGATGGCCACCGACAGGTTAAAAGGTTGTTCTTTTACTAAAGATTTCAAAGAACTTCTTCTTGTGAACTGCTTGACCGATATTGACCAAACTTAACTGAAATGGTTTGTTGGTGAAGCCTGTTCATTTTTGTCAAAATGGAGGTCATCACCAAATCCAAGATGTCCGCCGTTGAAAAGTAGGTCAAATTGTCAAAAAATCTTCTTCTCACAAACCGCCAGGCCGATTTCGACGAAGCTTTGTATGAATGATCGATAGTTAACGCTGATTCAGATTTGTTCATAATTATGGTGGCCTCTGGGTAAAAAATGGTCATGGCCCGAGGGGTCAAATAGGGGTCAAATTTTATTTTTCACCGAATATGGTCATTTTATATATCAAATCGAAGGTATAGCAGTAAATCACATGCACATTCGCAATATATGTTAGATCAGAAGGTACCAACAAATTCTGTGGAACATTTGAAGTTGTAAGTGAAGAGTCTTTGTGAAATCAAGATGACCACTATGGAGGCTTTTAGGTGAGCGATACAGGCCCATTTGGGCCTCTTGTTTTTGTTCACACCTTTTTGCATTCCCCCCATTAGGTTTACGCACCCGCAGACTGTTGGAGTTAAATATGGTAAGGAAAAAACCACCCTAAATAGGCAACGAGTGAAATAAATATATTGTCATTAAATTGTCAAGGAATAGGTCAACTTCCCAAACGCACTGATCTTTTTCAATACTTAAAAGATAAAAAATATCACATATACTGTTTGCAAGATTGCCCATTTCACTCCAGGGGAAGACGAAAAATGTGTACGGACTAGGTGGGGTAATGATTGTTATTTCAGTTCATTTCTATCTAATGCAAGGGGAGTAGCAATATTATTCAATGGTAATTTAAGACTATAAAGTACACCAGTCAAAATGCGATCCCAATGGTAACTTCATTCTACTAGACATCACAGTGACTATTGAAAATAATAAATTTACACTTGTTTGCCTGTATGGACCAAACTCAGATGATCCCCTTTTTTTTTTCAGAACATATCAAAAGAAATTGATGAAATGAATAACGATAAATATATTTTATGCGGAGATTTTTACCTTGTTTTGGACCCAGATTTAGACTCTCATAACTATAAAAATATAAATAATAAAAAATCTAGAGAAAAATTATTAGAAATTATTCAAGAAAAATATTTAATCGACCCTTTTAGAGAAAATTACCCCCTAATGAGAAGGTTCACATGGAGACGACGACAGCCTTTTCAGCAAGCAAGACTAGATTTCTTTCTCATCTCTGAAAATACTTTACCTTCAATTAAAAACTGCATCATTGAAAATATAGCTACAGATCTGATCATTCACCTGTATTGTTAAAGCCCTAATACGGCTCAAGTTGCCGAATTTGGCTTCCTATTGGGTTTTCCCAAACATAAATCCAACAGGTTTCTATTTACACACACTTTGAAACTGTTTGCATTAATTTTGGTACAAAAATGAGTTTGTAGTCTATGAAAATATCAATATTTGTTGATAAACAAACAGCAGGTGCGTGTTCAAAGTCCGATCGATTTTCCGATAGACGCTCGGGTCAACTGCTGAACTCCTGATTCGCGGCCGATGAATTCCGATAGCCGGAGTTTATCGACTCGCTTCCGAGCCGAAGCCGTTACGGTAATTAATTTGTCAATATTGACATTATTGAGTGGTACACAAAACAAGTTTTTGTTGTCTTCACATTGCGATTAAGATGTAAATCTCAAGACTTGAGATGTATCTATTAGGCAGTATATGTTAGTTTTGTGTACTAAATCAGTTGCCAAACATGTTTTTGTGTTTGAAAAAATCGGAAAATTGTAATACTGAGCCGTTCAGGGCCTTTAAGTTTACGTTTCAACAATTTTATAAAGGGAAAACCTCTATGGAAACATAACAATTCAAT
Source organism: Conchocele bisecta (assembly GCA_029237695.1). Classification (NCBI taxonomy): domain Eukaryota; kingdom Metazoa; phylum Mollusca; class Bivalvia; order Lucinida; family Thyasiridae; genus Conchocele; species Conchocele bisecta. The sequence continues at coordinate 43,061,752 of CM055267.1, forward strand.
GCTGAAAGACATAAATTACATAAACATGATTAATGAAAAAATAGAAGAAATAAAAAATCAATATGCTATTCCAATATACAACCTAGAAAACTTACATGAAATACCAAACAACGAATTGCAATTCACAATTAACAATCAACTTTTTCTAGAAACACTTATGATGGAACTACGTGGAAAATCTATTTCTTGTTCTTCCTTTATAAAAAAAGAAACCAATCAAAAAGAAAAATCATTAACAGAACAAATATTAGACATGGAAAAACAATTAAAGAAAGAAGACATGAATAAAATTGAAATTTTAAAATTAGAACTCCAGGAAATTCGTAAAATTAAAGTAAATGGTTCAATTATTCGATCAAGGGCTCTAAATATAAATGAAGGAGAAAAACCAACAAAATATTTCTGTGCACTCGAATCTCATAACTTTATAAGTAAAACAATACCAAAACTTGAAACAGAAAATGGCAAAATAATTACAAATCAGTCAGAGATATTAAAAGAAACAGAACTATTTTACACCAAACTGTATAGCAATAAAGACACAGATACTTATAAAGATATAGATTTGGATAATGTTTTGGAAAATGCGCATGTACCAAAATTAAATGAAACAGAATCAGAAAAACTAGAGGGATTAATCACAAAATTGAACTAGCCTTTGCACTAAAAAACATGTACAAGCGGATTTGCATGCGAATTCTATAAAATGTTTTTGGCATAAACTGGGTGATTTCATTTGTAGGGCAATAAATTATAGCTATCAGAAGGGTGAACTATCTATAACTCAACGGCAGGGTATAATAACACTAATCCCAAAAGAAAATAAATCTCGACATTTTCTAAAAAATTATAGACCTATTTCATTGTTAAACACAATTTACAAAATGGCATCAGCATCTATCGATCGCTAATAGAATGAAAACAGTATTAGACAAATTAATAAATGGGGACCAAACAGGATTTATTTCAGGAATATACATGGGGGAAAACACTAGGCAGGTATACGACATTATGCAATATATTGAAGAAAAAAAATATCCCAGGACTTCTTCTTCTTATAGACTTTGAGAAAGCATTTGACTATATCGTGGAACTATATTCATAAAGTACTTCGCTACTTTAAATTCGGACCAAATATTAGGCAATGGATTACATTATTCTACAAAAATGCTCAACTATCAGTTAATCAACATTGTAACCTCTCACCTTTTTTTTCAATACATCAAGGCTGTCGTCAGGGGGACCCGCTCTCACCGTACATATTTATCTTATGCGCAGAAATACTTGCAATCAGAATACGCAAAAATCATAAAATTAAAGGAATTAAAATAAATGGAACAGAATATAAACTAACACAGTTTGCAGATGACACTAGTGCCTTCTTGGATGGATCAAGTGAATCACTAAATGAAACACTTAATGAACTGGATATGTATGCACATATATATGTCAGGACTTAAAGTTAATTTTGATAAAACATTTGGATTGGGGCAAAAAAATTTTAGCCAAGACTCAATTAAAACAAAATGGAAACTAAAGTGGGGAAATAACAGATTTAAATTGCTTGGAATTACTTTTGACACAGATTTAGAAAAAATTGTGAACATAGATTTCTCGGAAAAAATGAGGCTCATGAAAGAAAAAATTAACAGCTGGCACAAAAGGTACTTAACACCATTAGGCCGAATCACAGTCATAAAGTCACTTCTTCTCCCATCTTTAAATCACCTGTTTATATCTCTACCTAACCCCAGTCAAACATGTGTTAAAGATATCAGCAGCATTATGTATGAATTTTTATGGCAAGGTAAATCACGAGTAAAAGGCACTATCACATGCAAAAAATATGAGGATGGCGGACTAAAAATGCCAAATATTGAGGACTATATATCGTCTTTAAAAACAACATGGGTAAGAAGAATAGTGTGCAACAAATACAAATTTATAAACATTTTAAATACAGAAATTGATACAGACAATATTTTTAAATTGGGAGATATGTACATCGAACAAAAAATAGGAAAAATTTCAAACATTTTTTGGCGGGATGTTTATAAGCTCATCTAAAATTACAAAATAAGCTTAAGCCAATAAACATGGATGCATTTCTTTCTAGCCCATTATTAGCTCACCTGAGCGAAGCTCATGTGAGCTATTGTTACCGCAATGTGTCCGTCGTCCGTGAACATTTTCAAACATCTTCTCCTCGGTAACCATTGGGCCTATGGTCACCAAACTTCATGGTCATGGTCCTTAGGTAGGGGGATTACAAAATTGTTAAAATGACGTCATTACGTAATCCAAGATGGCCGCCGTCTAAAAATAGCACAAATTCTTAAAAAATCTTCTTCTCAAGAACCACCAACCGGATTTCGACAAAACTTGGTAGGAATGATCGATGTACATTGCTCTTTCAAAGTTGTTAAAATGGTGACCCCACGGTCAAAAATGGGCGTGGCCCGTGGGGTCAAATTGGGGTCAAATTTTATTTTTCACCGAATATGGTCATGTCATATATCAAATTGAAGGTATCAATGAGGCGATCACTCTGGTGCATTTTCTGTCGAAATCGGATTGTTATGTCATCCAAGATGGCCACCGAAAGGTCAAAAGGTCGTTCTTTTATTAGAGATTTCAAAATTCTTCTTCACATGAATCCGCTTGGCCCATGGTAGCCAAACTTAAAAGTTTTAGGTCCATGGGTGAAGCCTTTTCAGATTTGTTAAGATGGAGGTCAATCGCTAATCCAAGATGGCCGCCGTCTAAAAATAGCATAATTCTTAAAAAATCTTCTTCTCATGAACCGCTTGCCGGATTTCGACGAAACTTGGTAGGAATGATCGATGTACATTGCTCTTTCAAAGTTGTTAAAATGGTGACCCGGGGTCAAAAATGGGCGTGGCCCGTGGGGTCAAATTGGGGTCAAATTTTATTTTTGACGAATATGGTCATGTCATATATCAAATTGAAGGTATCAATGAGGCGATCACTCTGGTGCATTTTCTGTCGAAATCGGATTGTTATGTCATCCAAGATGGCCGCCGAAAGGTCAAAAGGTCGTTCTTTTATTAGAGATTTCAAAATTCTTCTTCACATGAACCGCTTGGCCCATGGTAACCAAACTTAAAAGTTATGGTCCATGTGTGAAGCCTTTTCAGATTTGTTAAAATGGAGGTCATCGCTAATCCAAGATGGCCGCCGTCTAAAAATAGCATAAATTCTTAAAAAATCTTCTTCTCATGAACCCCTAGCCGGATTTCGACGAAACTTGGTAGGAATGATCGATGTACAATGCTCTTTCAAAGTTATTAAAATGGTGACCCCGGGGTCAAAAATGGGCGTGGCCCGTGGGGTCAAATTTTATTTTTGACCGAATATGGTCATGTTATATATCAAATCGAAGGTATCAATGAGGCGATCACTCTGGTACATTTTTTGTACAAATCGGATTGTTATGTCATCCAAGATGGCCGCCGAAATGTCAAAAGGTCGTTCTTTTATTGGAGATTTCAAAATTCTTCTTCACATGAACCGCTTGGCCCATGGTAGCCAAACTTAAAAGTTATGGTCCATGGGTGAAGCCTTTTCAGATTTGTTAAAATGGAGGTCATCGCTAATCCAAGATGGCCGCCGTCTAAAAATAGCATAAATTCTTAAAAAATCTTCTTCTCATGAACCGCTAGCCGGATTTCGACGAAACTTGGTAGGAATGATCGATGTGCATTGCTCTTTGAAAGTTGTTAAAATGGTGACCCCGGGGTCAAAAATGGGTGTGGCCCGTGGGTCAAAGGTTGGGGTCAAATTTTATTTTTGACTGAATAAGGTCATGTCATATATCAAATTGAAGGTATCAATGAGGCGATCACTCTGGTGCAATATTTGTTGGAATCGGATGATTATGTCATCCATGATGGCCACCAAAAGGTCCATTTATTCAAGATTGTTAACGTCTTTTTCTCAGGAACCACATGGCCGATGCTGGGTGAAGCATTTTCAGATTTTGTAAAATGAGAGTCATCGCTTAATCCAAGATGACCGCCATCTAAAAATAGCACAATTTTTTTAAAACACATGAACTCAATGTCACATTCTCCTCTGGTGTTCATGGAGTCAGGTGAGCGAATTAGGGCCATCATGGCCCTCTTGTTTTTTAATAAGGACATAAAATGCAGGGGCGGATCCAGGAATTTGAGAAAGGGGGAGCACAAAAGTTGGTCGAAGACCAACTGTGCGAGTGCCGAAGGCGCGAAGCCACAGCGGGGGGGTCTGGGGGTCCTCCCCCATGAAAATTTGGAAAAAAAACATCATTTGAGACAATTTCCCGGCACATCAGGGCCACAACTACACGAAGCAAAATAGACAAAAATTTGACTTTTTTATGAAGAAAAATCGGTTCTCCAGTCTTTAATTACCTTTACAGTTAAACGCCATCCGTCGGATGGAGATAGACACCAATCACCATGATCAACAGACCACTTTATAAGGCTCTAATTTCGATTGATCAAAATAAGATTTGTGAGCTAAATGAAATTTGGATTAGAATCACTTTATGCTATTCTGAAAATAAAACGATGGAGAAAAATATTTGGTTAGTAGGCCTAGCTATACTTGCTGATGCAGAGAACATCATGCATATTTTAGAGCTAAACATCAAAAGAGTCAGCATTATATTCAGTATTTTCAGTACTTTGATAACTCGTTCCATTCATGCAGTTATTTTTTCTGTATTCTTATTCCGGGGCCGCAGCACGTGTTACGCGTCATATAACGTAACGTTAAAACGTCGTAGTGACGTCATGCGAGAAGATATAATACGTCAGTGTTGGCGGGCCCCAGAATGAGCATTGTCAAATTCAATAGCCATGTGCAAACAGCACGCACTATACGTTTCAGCATGGTATCAAATAGCGGCAGCCATGTAAGAATGTGAATGTGTACGATGGATTATCCTCTATTTATCTCCCCACGAGAACATTATGAAAGTGTTCCCTCTAGGAGATAATCCACAATATCACCCTCAACCAAGGGCAATATTTATATAATCTTGCACTTCATATTTGTGTCCCAGACTTGGGCTTATGGGAAAGAATGTGAAATACGTAGGGTTCAAAGTTTGAAACAAGTCAAAACAACTTCGGAACAAACCTTTTTTCGCAATTCCCGCGAATAAATCGACGAGAGATGGCTGAGTCAGAGACATTTGTTTTTCCGCCATGATCAGGATACATGTGGTCTTTATCACGGAAAGTTTCAAACACCCGAACAAAAGCGCACTGTGACTACCAAAATGACGTAAGTCAAGAAACTACCGCGTTGACGACTTGTTGTTGTTGTATACTGTGAAATTCAGTCGCTGACTTTTCGGCTCAACGTTCCCCCAATTGCAAAGACGCAATTACATTTTTTTAGCACATGGACTTTGCATGGCAAAGCGGATAGTGTGAAAATATATGTGTGTCACACAAGGAGATAAAGTTTTTTTTACGTTATTTACGACTGTTGGGCTGGTACTTTGCGCTTTTGGCTTTACAAAAAATGACCATTGCCCGAAAAATAGGGGGGGGGCGTGTGCCGGGGGAACTTCAAGAATGGTTTAATTTAGCGACCAAAAATATAACTATTACAATTAACGAAAAATCATTCATCTTTGGGATTACGAAAAAACAGTAAGTATCTTCAAACAATTAATACTATTAGAAACTAAATACTATCTCTATTATTGCCGGTGTTCAAAAGTAGTACCAAGTCTCAGCATACTGAAGCATCGAATTCAACTATTGTATGAAACATCCAGGAAGGCAGCAATAATGGCCAACAAACTTGAAAACTTTACAAAAATTTGGGAAGACTTTCATTTCAAAAGTTTAATTTATGTAACAAAAATACCAAAATAAGATTTCAACTTCAGCTGAGCTAGTTGCGGGTGCTATAATAAATCTCTGCTTTTGTGCGTTTTTTTTTCTTCCTTTCTATGTTTTAACCCCTTCCCCACCCCCTCCCCACCCCCCATTCCACTTCATATTATAGGTTTGGGAAATAAAGACATTATAAATATGAATCTAGTACAAGAATATAATATACACAGATTAATACAGGTTCAAGCAAAGACCATGATCTGACGGAGCCAGCCACGTTTTGTTTTATAACCAGTGTGGGGATCGGAACAAATTGTACATTGGATTGTCAATACATAATGTTATCAACAACTTTAACATTTAACCCTTTCAGCCCTAAATAACTGGAATGGATTATATATAATATGTTAATTTTCGGTCAATTCCATTCAACACAAAATACTTTTCAAATAATCGATTTATAATTTTTATTAGCCAGGTTTTTTGAGAAAAAAATCCAGGCTATTGGATTGTCGAAAGCCGGGCGGGGGGTGGGTGGGGGGCGGCGGGCGGGCGGGTGGGGGCGGGCGGCGGGCGGCGTCCACAATCAATGTTAAGTTTTCGTGTTTTGAGTCCATTTCTTCGTTACTGTACCACCTAGGACCACCAAACTTTCACAGCTTCATAATCAAGGGATGCCCACCACATAACATGTTACTTTTTGTTTAACTTGACCCATTTTTTCCGCGCATTCGACTTAGCCATTTTCAATGTTAAGTTTTCGCGTTTACAATGTTAAGTTTTCGTGTTTAAGTCCATTTCTTTGGTACTGTTCCACCTAGGACCACCAAACTTTCACAGCTTCATAATCAAGGGGTGCCCACCACATATCACTATCCAACATGTTACTTTTTTTTTAACTTGACCCATTTTTTCCGCGCAGTCGACTTAGCCATTTTCAATGTTAAGTTTTCGCGTTTACAATGTTAAGTTTTCGTGTTTAAGTCCATTTCTTTGGTACTGTACCACCTAGGACCACCACCAAACTTTCACAGCTTCATAACCAAGGGGTGCCTACCACATACAACTATCCAACATGTGACCATTTTTTACCTTCACCTATTATTTCTACGTAATTGAACGCCATTTTCAACGTTAACTTTTTAACGTACGTCTGGATTAAAGTTTTTTGGTTAAAACACTTTTTTGTTATACAATATCTCTGCAACTGCTTCGCCCATTACCTTGAAACTTCACATGGGTGTTTATCATCATCCATATTTTCATTCTACCCCCCAACCGTGCGGCCCCTGTACCCAATGTCAAGGTCAAATTACTTTGAATTATTTTGTTAAAGTTTTTTTGTGTATATCTCTGCAACTGCTTCACCCCAATACCTTGATACTTCACATGGGTGTTTATCATCATTGTCGCACCTGCTTGCGGAAAGCGCGATCCTGTGCCCAATGTCAAGGTCAAATTACTTTGAATTTTTTTGTTAAAGTTTTTTCCTGTACTATGTCTCTGCAACTGCTTCACCCAATACCTTGATACTTCACATGGGTGTTTATCATCATTGTCGCACCTGCTTGCGGAAAGCGCGATATCGTCGGCATTTTGGCATATGTCGGTCCATTCGTCCGTGTGTCCGGTTAAAGTTTTTTGGTTAAAGTTTTTCCATCTACTATATCTATTTTTTTAGTGTCCATGCCTCGCCCCAAGGCGCGACATGCAGGCCACGGCCATCTAGTCTACAAAAAGTGGGTATAATTATGTTATCCAAGTATCTATGCTTGGAATAAACCTGGCCTTCGTGGCTTTGCCTCGTTTCTTGTTTTTTTTTAACAAATATGAAAATGACTTGCAAAGAGTGCAGATTCTGATGAGCCGGCTCGTCTGGATCTACACTGTTTAAAAACACCTATATAAACGGCTGTAGTGTTGAAAGGGTTAATACACGATTTAAACATGTAGATGCACAGTAGGATTGAACTTCACTTTTTACAGAGTGGGGCTGGTTCAGTTGGATCATGGGTAATATGAATGATAACATACGGTATAATCAATTACATGTATTAATACATATGCTACATCAAACTTTGGCTCTTGCAGCGCTGGAGAGTGACATTGTCATTTGCGGGTTTATTATAAGTATTACTGTCTTTTTTCAATAACACGTGCAAGTTTTTTATTGAAAATTCAGGTCTCTCATTAATGACGATTCTAATGTACCACTCAATCATGAAGTCTTAATAGAACAGTGATTTCTACCCAGTACTGCAAGAGCAAAAGAGGGTAAATATCTGTAATTGTATATTTTGTATTTGTATCTGACTATTACATGTATATTATGTACGGTTTGTGGGGGATGACTCCGACCCACCACAAACCTATTACGGGGAAAATAAATATTTTCAAACCTGAAAAATAAAACCAAAAAACAACAACAAATGAACATGTTCTTCAATCAATCCTGCCTTCTCATTGTAGACTATCATAGCCGAAATAGCTGCATCTATTATGTCGGAATTGAAACCTAAAACTGACACTGAAAAGGATCTGAAGAAATGCTGTCAAATGTGGTTATCTGATGCTGACAAAGCAGACTTGAAAGAGCACAAGGAAGCGCTGAAAATAACAGTCAAGGATGCCATTATCTCAACAATGGCTGCATTGAGAAGGAAAAGAGCTACGTGTAAGTTTCAATGTAATCATGTTTTCGTCTTATAAAATATTTTTTTCCAGAAAATGATCAGAATATCATTAGGGTGATTCCAAAATTAAACGTGGGGGAGGGGTGGGCGGCACCCAAATTATTTATTGATGGGTGGTGGGGTCTGCATGAAATTAAAATGTATGGGTGGTTGGGTCCACAGGAAATTCTAATTGATGCATGGTGGGGGCCAGTGAATAACAGTAATTATTTAATTATGGGCTCCAGTGAAAATCAGTAATTATTGTATCCCCCGGACTCCGTCGGGGGATACTATGGATTTGACAGCGCGCCGCGTCCGCCGCAGACACTTCTTGTCCGGAGCATAACTCGAACACCCTTTGGAATATTTTCATGAAACTTCACATGCATAGACCACGACCCGAAGGTGTGTCGCGCACAAGAATGACAACTCTTGCATAGCTAATTTTTTAGTTATCTCCCTTTTTTAGCCAGGTTTTTTGGAAAAAAATCCAGGCTATTGGATTGGCGAAAGCGGGCGGGGGGCGGGCGGCGGCGGGCGGGTGGGCGGGCGGGCGGGCGGGTGGGCGGGCGGTGGGCGGGCGGCGTCCACAATCAATGTTAAGTTTTCGTGTTTGAGTCCATTTCTTTGTTACTGTACCACCTAAGACCACCAAACTTTCACAGCTTCATAATCAAGGGGTGCCCACCACATATCACTATCAAACATGTTACTTTTTTTTTAACTTGACCCATTTTTTCCGCGTAGTCGACTTAGCCTATTTTCAATGTTAAGTTTTCGCGTTTACAATGTTAAGTTTTCGTGTTTAAGTCCATTTCTTTGGTACTGTACCACCTAGGACCACCAAACTTTCACAGCTTCATAATCAAGGGGTACCCACCACATATCACTATCCAACATGTTACTCTTTTTTTTAACTTCACCCATTTTTTCCGCGCAGTCGACTTAGCCATTTTCAATGTTAAGTTTTCGCGTTTACAATGTTTAAGTTTTCGTGTTTAAGTCCATTTTCTTTGGTACTGTACCACCTGAGGACCACCAAACTTTCACAGCTTCATAACCAAGGGTGCCTACCACATACAACTATCCAACATGTGACCATTTTTTTACCTTCACCTATTATTTCTACGTAATTGACTTACCCATTTTCAACGTTAACTTTTTAACGTACGTCTAGTTAAAGTTTTTTGGTTTTAAAACTTTTTCGTTGTACTATATCTCTGCAACTGCTTCGCCCATTACCTTGAAACTTCACATGGGTGTTTATCATCATCCATATTTTCATTCTAACCCCCAACCGTGCGGCCCCTGTGCCCAATGTCAAGGTCAAATTACTTTGAATTTTTTTTGTTAAAGTTTTTTCGTGTACTATATCTCTGCAACTGCTTCACCAATACCTTGATACTTCACATGGGTGTTTATCATCATTGTTGCACCTGCTTGCGGAAAGCGCGATCCTGTGCCCAATGTCAAGGTCAAATTAACTTTGAATTTTTTTGTTAAAGTTTTTTCGTGTACTATATCTCTGCAACTGCTTCACCCAATACCTTGATACTTCACATGGGTGTTTATCATCATTGTCGCACCTCTGCTTGCGGAAAGCGCGATTCTGTGCCCAATGTCAAGGTCAAATTACTTTGAATTTTTTGTTAAAGTTTTTTCGTGTGCTATATCTCTGCAACTGCTTCACTAATACCTTGATACTTCACATGGGTGTTTATCATCATTGTCGCACCTGCTTGCGGATAGCGCGATCCTGTGCCCCAATGTCAAGGTCAAATTACTTTGAATTTTTTTGTTAAAGTTTTTCGTAGTACTATATCTCTGCAACTGCTTCACCCAATACCTTGATACTTCACATGGGTGTTTATCATCATTGTCGCACCTGCTTTGCAGAAAGCGCGATCCTGTGCCCTATGTCAAGTTACAAATTACTTTGAATTTTTTTGTTAATGTTTTTTCGTGTACTATATCTCTGCAACTGCTTCACCCAATACCTTGATACTTCACATGGGTGTTTATCATCATTGTCACACCTGCTTGCGGAAAGCGCGATATCGTCGGCATTTTGGCATACGTCCGTCCGTTCGTCCGTGTGTCCGGTTAAAGTTTTTTGGTTAAAGTTTTTCCATCTATTATATCTATTTTTTTAGTGTCCATGCCTCGCCCCAAGGCGCGACATGCAGGCCACGGCCATCTAGTCTACAAAAAGTGGGTATAATTATGTTATCCAAGTGTCTATGCTTGGAAAAAACCTGGCCTTCGTGGCTTTGCCTCGTTTCTTGTTGTTTCTTGCACTGATTTCGTGTCCGGAGCATAACTCCACCACCCTTTGGAATATGTTCATGAAACTTCACACATGCATAGACCACGACCCGAAGGTGTGTCGCGCACAAGAATGACAACTCTTGCATAGCTAATTTTTTAGTTATCTCCCTTTTTTGTTTCGCGCACTGATTGACCATAACTCGACCACCCTGTGGAATATTTTTATGAAACTTAACACATTCAATTAGACCACGAACCGAAGGTGTGTCGTGCACAAGAATGACAACTCTTGCATAGCTAATTTTTTTTGTTATCTCCCTTTTTTGTTTTCGCGCACTGATTTCCTGTCCGGAGCTAATATGTGGCTAATATTTAACATGCGATAAGCCACATAGTTACCTGAAAGTAAGAACGTCCGTCCGTCCGTTCGTCCGTCCATCCGTCCGTCCGCACACACGAATGGGTACTTGTTGTAAGCGTACGGGGATCTTATTGGGTAGGGTTAGGATAGTGTTGGGTACTCTTGTTGGGTATTTTTATACAGTAAAAACCCAACAAGTATTCATTCGTAGGAACGTGCGTCCCGTCCTCCCGTCCGTCCGTCCGTCACAAAACTTTAACACTCGGGTAAATGTCTCATAATTTCTTCATCCTTCAACCGATCTGCTTCATATTTCATATACACATTGCTCCAATGGTTCACTACCGCCCTGTGCCAAATCCACGTTCGTCCTGCCCCCGGCAAGCCCAGGGTCAAGGTCACATACTTGGTGCTTCAAAAACTTTAACGCTCGGGTTAATATCTTATAATTTCTGTTTTCTTTCACGGATCAGCTTCATATTTCATATACACATTGCTCTAATGGTCCTCTACCGCCCTGTGCCAAATCCACATTCGTCCTGCCCCCGCCAAGCCCAGGGTCAAGGTTACATACTTGTGCTTCAAAAACTTTAACGCTCGGGTAAATATCTTATAATTTCTGTTTTCTTTCACGGATCAGCTTCATATTTCATATACGCATTGCTCTAATGGTCCTCTATCGCCCTGTGCCAAATCCACGTTTGTCCTGCCCCCGCCAAGCCCAGTGTCAAGGTCACATACTTGGTGCTTCAAAAACTTTAACTCTCAGGTAAAAGAAAATTTTGACTTGGAATTTGGCCTCATTTATTATCAAAGCGATATGTGGGACATCCGTGTTCTATGAACACATTTTCTAGTTTATTAAACTTCACACATGCATAGAAGACGACCCAAAGGTGTGTCGTACGTAAGAATGACAACTCTTGCGTCGTTAATTTCTTAGTTATCTCCCTTTGTTGTTTCGTGCACTGATTTCGTGTCTGGAGCATAACTCGAACACCCTTTGGAATATTTTCATGAAACTTCACACATGCATAGACCACAACCCTAAAGGTGTGTCACGCATGAATGACAACTCTTGCATCACTAATATTTTTGTTATCTCCCTTTGTTTTTTCCGTCACTGATTTTGTCTCCGGAGCATAACTCGAACACCCTTTTTTCAAACTACTTGTGTATCTGGGGAGGGGGATACACATGCGCTTGTCGACAAGCGTCCATTTCTAGTTTAATTATGGGATCGAGTGAAACACGGCAATTATTTAATTGTGGGTTCGCAGTGTAAAACTGCAAAACATTAATGCTGGTATCGGTAATTACCATATGTCACGTCCCGCGCGTTTTTGTTCACTCGAGCGAAAAAATACGCGCGGGAAATTGTGGGTTCGCAGTGTGAAACTGCAAAAAGATTAATGGTGGTATCGGTAATTACCATACGTCTCGTCAGAGACATAGAATACAGAGATTGGCAGGTTCTCAAAAGCGGAAGGCGAGATCGAGATCGCAAATACGTGAGATTGTAACATAAACAAAATATATCGCCGTACCCACCCATCCCCAACTAGCACATTTGCGACATATCATTTTCGATCTAGCTGCACACCTGATGGTGTTTACAATCATCAGTCGGTAATCCATTTTCACGTGCAAAGTGTGACTGACCTTTAGAACTCGGCGGAAACGAACATACCAAAACCACGCTATGTAGTCGCTCACGTCATCGAATTGACGCCTTAGCTTGTGCAGTTTCACATTTGTTTGATTTCTTGATAAAAGCAAGATTTGGCAGCACATGAGAAGTAAGACGATTCTCATATTTTGTCAAAATATGTTTTTGTAAAGAAATTCCAATATATTCAGGTTTTCTTTTCACATTTGTCTGATGACTTAATAAAACATGTTTTGGCAACACATAAGAATCGTCTCCTTAGACAAGTCTAATATTTTGTAAAAACAAAATTGTTTTCACATTTGTTTGATTTCTTAGACCGTGCAAACAATTGACAAATTCAGAAATCAACAACTTAATTTGTGTTTCTCGAGTCGGGTTTCATATGGTGGCAAGGAAATACGATCGATTACACACCGTGAAAATCTTGTTTGAACGTAAATGTCAATTTTCACGTAGGCCATTTCAGTTTACCGCGCGTTACGTCAGCTGTTATTCTAAGTACGTATGGTCGCTCGTTATGGGCATTACTTTCCTTCGTTTATAAGGTGGGTCAGTAATTTTTTATTGATGGTGGTGGGGTTGACATATGTTTTTATGGATGGGTGGTGGGGCTGGTTTTTTTGGGTTTTTTTGACGGGGGTGGCTTTTTTTTCTTTTCTTTTTTCTAAATGATGGGTGGTGGGTTCGGTAATATTTTAAATTGATGGTTGCTGGGGGTCAACGAAAATTGTTATTGATGGGTGGTGGGGTTTGAAAAAAAAGTGCCAACCACCCCCACCCCCCCCCCCCCCCACCCCCCCCCCATGTTTAATTCTGGAATTGCCCTTACTAATAACATATCAAAACTCCCGATGAATCCCACTGGGGCTTAATCCAGGAACGAAGATGGCATGCAAAATGGTCGCCAACATGACACAAACCATAACTAGCGCAAAATCTGCCGAACCAGACAGGGACACTTGATACATGTGATCATTCAGACCACCCTCATGCCGCTATTAACCTTGACCTTTTTTATCTTCACATGTTTGTGGAAACAATGAGCGTAAATTAACGGTATGACTTCCTCCTTATAGGAATCACGATTTGCCTGGTTTGGCCCTCGGGTACGTTTTTATCTTTGGCTCTTTTGTTACCTGGGAGTTAAATTGGGTTATTGCCCATTATAAAAGTAGTAAGACTATTACTGATCCTACTGCTTTTAGGAGGGGCGAAGTGCATGATTCTGGTGTGGCAAGGACCTGGCATCCGATCAGGATTATTCTGATTTCAGGGCTGAATATATAGTTTTTTTTATTGTAAATATTCAGTTCTGATGTACATGTACTTGAACATATACATGTACTTGTACAGGTAATATATGGGATTTAGTACTGAACCCATTGACCCCGCCTTAAATGACCTTAGTTCAAATTGTTGATAGGCCGTTAAACCCCAACAAACAAACGCATTCATTTGATGAAAGTTTTTGTAAGAGTTTCTCAAATAGGGGCCCCAAGTGCGTCGACAGACCACATTTTCTAGTTTATTTTGTCGGCCATCTTGGATATTTGAAAAATTAAGCGACTGAGAATTATTGAAAAGTTTAATATGTGCATTGTTCCGTAATATGCTGCCATATTATGTGTGAATGTCTTCATTTTACATGTACCCGGTAGTCACCTTTATGTGTTTAATAACTTTATGGCAGACGACTTGGATGCCATCTTGAATTTTGGATTAAGCTCCAGTGGGATTCGCGGGGGGGGTTTTGATATGTTTCTCCTAACAATATTCTGGAGCTAATCTGAAAAAGTTAGCTTTCGCTTATTTATTTCTTTTGTCTCTTTGGCGTTAATTTTTGCCTAAAATCAATCTGTAGTGTTGAATGGGTTAAAATAATACTTTACCTTTGTTTACAGTATTGTGGAAGTGTGCGCAAATACAGATCTTAGAGGAGGCGTTTACGACAGTACCAGATGGCGAGATAACTGCCATGGACGGGAATGAGTTCCTCGATTGTTTACCAGACATGGGACAGTTCACAACTTGGTCCGACACACAAAAATCTATCCTACTTAGCAAAGCTGAGACTGTAAGTTATCTCCAAATCATTTGTCAAGAAAGAATCGACGTTACTCTAAATTTACTTTATATTTCTGCAATTATACACTTACTTAGTTCCTATAAAGAACATTTTATGCCAAATCGATGGGATACCAACTTTAAGTTTCGATGTCATTAAATTCAGAAAATATCATAAAGTTTGTAAATATTTTGCGCGAGATATCGCAAATCTTTTTGGGTACAAAATCACATGGTTTGTCTTGTATGATAGCAGGTATAAAATTTCACGAACATATATATTACAGGAACTGGGAACCACGGTGTGTAAGTTTGCATCAACCGATATTACCAGCCTTGGTGAAATTTCCACAGCACTCACTACAGACAACATTGCCTGTATGCCTCTAGATATCCAGGATGTTGTTTCATTATTCGGTAGCATCTCAGGTTGGACAACAGCACAGGTACTAATGGGCATTATACTGAATTTGTTGTATTAATGAAAAACAGTTCCAAGACTTATCCAAGAGATCCATAATTGCTGAACACGACCACCAGCATATATACATAGTAAATGTGGTGTTATTGCTTTGGTTAATTTGTGTCATTGGCTGCGCCAATCACAGCCCATGACACAAAACACCTAGGACTGGCATACGCAAAACTTGAGGTAAATTAACTATTGTCTTGAAGTTACTATAAATTATTATACAGTTACAGTAGTTATATCCCGTACTTATCCAGGGTGGATGATGGTCCATATTGCCGTCCATCACAAAACTTAACATTTGTGGTCTGACCTTTTTAATGTCTGTTTCCTTTCACACAGACTGTATCTATTTCACACATGTACCTCTGTGGTGATCCTCCTTCATTCTGTGACAAATCCATGTGATGTCTTATTACAAAATTGGTCTTCATGCCTATATGTTCTGTTGATGCTCTAGATCAGGCTGCACATTTGTACAGACTTTTGTACAGCTGTGCATATTGAAGGGGTCAGTAGAAGATTAGAAGGGGTCTAAGTCCATAAGGGACTTGACCCTTCAATTGTGTTGTCTGAATTATCTACACTGCTCAAGCCAAGTTCTTGAGAAACCCCATCTCATCGTGTCGTGTTACATCAATTGATCTTCACCTGGGGGCCGTTTCACTAAACTTTGTACGACTAAAATGTTTGTAAGTGCAAAATTATGAAAGTCTGTAAATTTCACATTAACAATGTTTTCTTGTAAACAATTATTGGATTTATATTTATTGAGCATAGCCTAGGCTGCATATGCCTATGCTCAATAAATGTAAATCCATCAATTGAATTTTCCAGATGATCCTAAATTTGCACTAATATTTTAGTTGTATGAAGGTTTAATAGTGAAACGGCCCCCTGTATGTGCAATTATCAATAAAATCCTCAGCAGCTTGGCAAATCACAGCATGAAGAAATATTTTGCAGATGCTCGTCATGGACAGCATTATCCTATTCCTTGTAGGGGCTGGGGCAAAGTGACTGGTGTGGTGATGGAATGTCACCAGATGAGGATAGTTTAACTTCAGGGCTGAATATATATTTTTTGCCTAATATTCAGTTCTGATTTTGGGAATTTCCCCACATCTGTAAATGTGAAATTAAACCCCCCTTAACCCGGCCTAAAATTGCCATAGCTGTTGACAGGCTGTTGTACACTATTCAATAAATGACACTCTCAATATTTATTTCTCAAGCTGACGGCATTTGCGTCTGCCTACAAGACGGCCAACAACAAGGCAGATCTGACAAATATCTTATCGGCTGACATAATTGTACTTGGGAATCTGCTTTGTGGCTTCAGTACAGTTGACCTAGCAGGTGTACCAATCTCAGCAATAGCGTAAGTATAAATTATTGTTCACATATTGGACTTTTAAGGAATTAAATGCGAGGGAGTGCTAGCGACTGCAGCATTTACGGTCGAACAGTTAATCATTATATCTGGTAATAATTCCAGCACAAAAATATTTACACAATTCCCTAACATTTGATTGGCCCGTAGCAAGTCTCTGTCCAAAATGTATATCCCAGTAAACTCCCATGCCGAACTACTTCCCGTAACCGTGATGCGCAGTTAAAATAATTCTTCAGAAAACGGAAAATAAACACATTTTCTTGATGAATTTATTTCAAATGCTGGAATTATAAGGAATGAATGGCCTTTTTGTGGAATTTATCGGGGATATAAACTTGGAAAAGTCGCGGGAATACTGGACGAGGCCGGAATATATAACTTATTGGTGTTAAAGGTTGCTATATGTGAAATAAGTGAAGCACAATGCTGCCCAGCTTGGTTTAGAAAGTAGGGTGAGCTATAAGTATTGTTTAAAGATTGAATTTTATACAAAGGACATCCATTAATTTGAAGAAAACAAGCTAGTGTTAGTTAATGGAATAAAGGCATCAATAATGTTTTGCAAATAGAACAGGTCCTAATGAGACTGCATGTCCACATGGGTCATACTGGTCTGCAATACATTCGGGTATTTTTCTGATGGTCCACATATATAATACGCAAGCTAACAAAATCCACCTGGCATTTGCAAGAATTGTATATCCTGATCCCCTTTTACTAAGTTAGGATCTTTGTGAATTCACAGGATATCTGGACTACACTGGCCTCTTTGGTTTCACCCACGTTAGTGGAAAGTGAGACATAGCGGTTACAATTCTGGTATAGGCATTGTCGTAGGCATCAACAATTGACTCCAAATTTGTAATATCTTGTGAATGGATCATCACCAAACATTTTCAATAGCTTCCTCACATGATGGCTATCCACACAGTGTCATTCTGGTGACTTTGACCTTCATGGGTGAGACACTTGCCGGCGATCGCCTTGTTATCTAGATGGGTGAATATAACTATACCCATCCACTCACAAGACTTTCCTTGTTAACTCTTTCAACCCGAAGTAACTGAAATGGACTGTGATATGTCAATTTTCCTACCAATCCAATCATCACAATATGATTTTCAGACTAGTCTATTTATAAAAAGGGCGTGGTTTTGTTGCACCCGCTTTTAATAGCATAAGGCCGCTTTTTCCGTCGTCCGAATGTCAAAAAGTTTGTACTATCTTCGTCATCATGGTATTACTTGACGGATTGCATCAATATTTGGACACTTGATACATGTGAGCATTTGGGATACATTCATACCCCCATTAACATGACTGACCTTTTTTACCTTCACATTTTTGCAGAAAAGTTTGTACAAGTTTTTTCATCATGATATAACTTTAATATTACTTAACTGATTGCTTCAATATTTGGAGATTTGAAACTTGTGATCATTCGGAACACCCTCATGCCGCCATGCCGCCATTGACTTGACCTTGACATTTTTTATCTTCACATGTTTGCAAAAACAATAGACATTTTTGTGCGTCATAAAGTTTGTACATGTTTCTTCCTCATCGTATAACATTAACATTACTTGATGGATTGCTTCTAAATTTGGACACTTGATTAACATGACCTTGACCTTTTTTACCTTCACATGGTTGTGGAAACACTTTTTTTGTCGCACCTGCTTTAGCAGAAGGCGCGATTAATGTCGCCGCTTTTTCCGTTGTCGTCCGAAATGTCAAAAATTTTGTGCAAGCTTCGTCATTATGGTATAACTTTAATATTACTTGATGGATTGCTTCAATATTTTGACACTTGATACATTTCAGCATTTGTAACACACTCGTGCCGCCATTAACATGACCATGACCTTTTTTACCTTCACATGTTTGGAAGCATCAAAAAGTTTGCACACATTTCTTCATCATGGTATAACATTAATGTTACTTGATCATAATGGATTGCTTCAATGTTTGGACACTTGATACATGTAAGCATTTGGAACACACTCATGCTGCCATTAACATGACCTTGACCTTTTTTACCTTCACATTTTTTGCGGAAACACTTAGTCATAATTCCAGCACAAAAATATTTACACAATTCCCTAACATTTCATTGGCCCGTAGCAAGTCTCTATCCAAAATGTATATCCCAGTAAACTCCCACGCCGAACTACTTAGCCATTTTTTATGTAAACAAAAATCTTCAACCTCGACCTTTCTTCGTGTTTTAAAGGTACACTAAATTAACATTCATTCACCATTACCCAACGTATT
The DNA here is from genome assembly GCA_029237695.1 of Conchocele bisecta. Taxonomy (NCBI): domain Eukaryota; kingdom Metazoa; phylum Mollusca; class Bivalvia; order Lucinida; family Thyasiridae; genus Conchocele; species Conchocele bisecta. Next base: position 43,080,786 of record CM055267.1, read on the forward strand.
GATTGGCATTAGTATACATTTTATAACTGACGTAAATTTTCACACCGATATCAGTGTTTCCTTAAAATGTTAACGGACATTACTATTTTAGAACTGGTGGAATAGTGACACAATTATACACTTATTTAATTCCTATAAAGAACATGTGCTTACCTTTAAAGGTACATGCCCACTCAGTAGACACAAAATGTTCTTTATATCAGGAAACATCATCTGAGGCATTTTCTGGCAAAATAAACAGTCACCATTATCCCACGTACACTCCCGCCTGCGATTCTCTTACCAAGAATTGCAATCCAGCGGTCCTTGAATTGCAATTCGTCCCCTCTGAAATTGCAGTCCAATCGCGGTCCCGTTTTTGCGGTCATTCTTTCGCGATACCGTTTGTGCGGTCATTCTTTTGCGGTCCAGTTTGTGCGGTCATTCTTTCGCGATACCGTTTGTGCGGTCATTCTTTCGCTATTTGCGGTAAAAACTTAGCGTTACGCGTATATATACACCTAATTCTACTATTTATGTATATTTTATTGGATTTTAAATGGCTAAATACAGATAGGAAAATACATATTTTCGTCAGAAAAAATTAACTGTTTCGATTTTATTGCCGCATTGGTCAAGCAGAGCGTTCCGCTGGTTTGACCACAGAGCGCAGCGTAAAGCGGTCATTCTTTCGCAGTTTAAAGAAAAAAAGGAGCCTAAACTGCAATTAAAAGTGGAGCGCAGCGCTAACTGCGCTATAAGTATTGCAATTCCGCAACCAACTCTTTGGACCGCAGTCACATGATTGCAGTCCGATTGCGGTCCAATTGCAATTAATGGGAACGCGAATTGCAATCCTGCACTCCAGGAATTGCAATTCGCCTGGTAAGAGAACCACAGGCCACTCTGTATTGATTGGAATTATTATACATTTTATATATCAGACGTGAAAAATCACACTGATATCAGGGGCGATAACGGTGTTTCCTTAAAATGTTAACGGACATTACTATTTATTCTCTGTATTTATTTTTTGATGTGTAATGATCAGGGCTCCGGATAAGGAATTAGTAATTGAGTATTGTCACTCTATCATTTCTGAAGCAATTTGGTATTTCAAAATTTTAATTGGGTAAAATAAAATCACACTACTATTTACACATCAACAGACAGCAATTATTGAATTATGAGTTTGCTTCGAAATGAAAACATGTCTTGGCATTTCATTAGAATTGATTCCTTGGAGACAATTCTAATGAAATACCAAGCTGTGTTTTTATGGAAAATAAGAAAAGTATTCTATATTTATGATCTGTTTATTGTTTTCTGCAGTATGATAAAGGTACCACAAATTTGTTATTGGTTTTTGATACTCGCTACTTCTGATTTCAGTTCGGTTTTTGGCAATTTTAATTGGGTATTTAAGCAAATACGCAGCTTATCTGGAGCTCTGAATGATCATACTTTATAATTTGTCGAAAATATTAATTTTTCAGGTGACGCATTTAATTAGTATAAATAATTAAAAAAATATCATGCCTCATTTGCATATGAAAATAGCCTGATACAACTGCGTGTCACTATCAGTTAAATAAACTTAAATAAACTATAAATGGTTATATTTGTATCGCGGGCACTCGTAATTTTTAAAACTGGTGGAATAGTGACACAATTATACACTTATTTAATTCCCATAAAGAACAGTTTGCGTACTGAGCATGCTGAGTGGGCATATACCTTTAAGCATGCACTTCTCTGACGGTTTTTGTGATGCTTAATTTTGCATATGCTCATGATCATGTTACGGTCAAATGCCTCGGCAGGCGCGACACCACTTGCGTGGCGGAACTCTTGTTTATGTCAAAAAGTTTCTTCAACCTGGACATTTTTCGTGTTTTAAGCATGCACTTCTCTGACGTTTTTTTGTGATGCTTACTTTAGCACATGATCTTGTTACGGTCAAATGCCTTGGCAGGCGCGACACAGCTTCTGTGACGGAATTCTTGTTTTTTTTCTTTTTTTGTTTTTTTTTTCTTTCTTAAAAATATGAAAATTACTTGCAAAAAGTGCAGATCCTGATGAGACTGCTCGCTACTGGATCTGCACTTTTGCAAGCATCACAAAAGAGGTCTGTATATAGTTTTGAAAGAGTTAAAATTGCATCATGAGCCAGTTCATAGTGAATTTTAGGTATTCTTGATTACCAATGCTCGAGTTGAATCTCATTAACCACGTGTATCTTATCAGTGAATCTTAATACTGGCATTGACACAAGGGATCCATTGTAATTTGGGTGCCTGGCACCGGATCATGATACTTGCGGTGAGTCCTGAAAGTGTTTATTGTTATCTTTTATGCTGATAGTATGGTGCTATCCCAGGACCCTCCTCCACTCCCTGGGGCCATACAGGTGCATTTGCGCTGTATATGACTTTGCTATTGAATGAACGTATGGCCCTAAATCAATCAATCCACCTACATAAGGTATGTGCAGTACCGAAAGTTTTAATTTAGTTCTGAACATATAGTGCTCCCCCCATGCAATTGCATTGCTGCCTGTATATGACCTTTATCAGATATTGTTAACAGTAACATGTGTGATTTCCCCCGGCAGTGAGATTGGCACCCAGATTGGCTCGCTATCCGAATGTCCCGTGGCCCAGCTCTCCCAGCTGAAGACCCTGGCTACAGATACCGGGGCCTACGGACCGGTAGCTGGCTGGACAGCCGCCGAGGTTCAGGAACTGAAATACAATTATTGGTAAGATCTAAAAACCTATGCCCTTTGCGTGCATCTAACTGAAGGGGTCATTGGAAAGAAGGGAGCTAAGTCCTTAAGGTCCTTATGCCCTCTTCTTTCATGGACCACTTCAATTCCCTTATGGACATAAACCCCTTCATCCGCTGACCCTTTCAGTTCTTATTGACTTGACCCCCTTCTTCCACTGACCCCTTCAATTCCCTTATGGACTTAGCCCACTTCTTTCACTGACCCCTTAAATGCCAAAATTTTCTCTAAATACTAGAGTGAGACCTTATACTGTATACGATACACAACAGCTTATTTTGCTTCTGGCACAATTTACCTCAAAACAATCTGCATGCTATATAATCTGTTTGTAAAACCAGCAAATTCTGTTTCCGGTACCGGCATAATAGGAAATAAACCTTTTTACGCTATTTCCATGTCTGGTATAACGGCGCTGGTCAGCCGGGAATCAGCGCTGCTCCACACCCCCATACAGATGCATTTCCGTATGTACATGATCTTGCTGTTGAATGGACATAAAACCCCAATCAATGAATCAGTCATTGAGTTGACTTTATTGTGTTGATGTAGGCACTTACATCAATTGTCAGAAATCATACGGACAATAATCACCCGTTTCTTTGATATGGCATAATGATTGCACAGTATGACCCTGCCTTACAGCTGGTCTGGATGGTACTGAAATAAAGGCGCTGAACATACAGTCACTGGAGGGGATGATTCCAGATGTTGTGTCTAAAATACCTGCTGAAGTTTTCAAGGTACATGTACGTACAACAGCTTTCAGTTCAAGATTCGGTATATATGATGCCTAGGCATAATGATGTGTTGTGCATGCCCAATTCCACTGTGGAGAACTGTTGTGTTGCCATGTGTAAGGCAAATTGTATTTGAAAGCAACTGCCGAGTACCTCAACAGATTCATATATTTGGCAAATGTTTGTATCTGGGTTTGATACTTTGTTATGCATGTCCCAATGCATAACTTGTCACTTTTGATATTATTTAGGGCAAATTCATAATTAATTGTATGTGGGGAGTGGAAGTTACTTTTTTAGAAAACTCACTACCCATGTAATTAATTACATGTATATTAACTTTCTGATGATTTTTAAGGACTTAATTTTTTCGAATTTGTCAAGAAATAGTACCGACAATTAAAAATAGAAAATTCAGGCGCCTTCCACTCCGCCCATGTAATCAATTTTGGCACAGTGTTTCCAATAAATAACTTAAAATTTATTTGTCCGTTCGTACTTCCATCTGTAACATTTTGTGTTAACAGTTTTTCGGTACCAATTATCTCCGCCACCATATCAGATTGATAATATTAAACTTTATAAGCTTGGTCATCTTCACACATATTTTTGTTCAATACTCTGTGGTGCTTGGCTGGGAGCATGTGATGGGTAATTTAACAATCAGGATTCATCCTTACCGGAGTCCATTATATAGCCCATTTCATCAACATTGCAAAGTATACTTATCTAGCCAAGTATACTTTGAGGGAGCAATCATTTATTTTTCCTGAAATGCATTATTTCATATAGAACTAACAACTGCATATATTTGATGATTAAAAGTAGGCAGAATTATTATAACTGAATTTATTACATTTATCACAGCCAATGTAAATAAATTCATATAAAAAAATTAATAAATTAAATTTATCCTAAAATTGAAAATTTCTCCCTCAAAGTATACTTTGCTAGAAAAGTATACTTTGCAATGTTGGTGAAATAGGCTACTGGTTTGGCCCTCAAGTATGTCTTTAGCTTTCTTGTATGTGAGAGTTGAATCTGGTTATACCAATTATAGGAGTAATCCTACCGGTCTTACATTTAGGGAAGGGGCCACGTGACTTTCGTGTGGTATGGACCTGGCACCAGGCCAGGTTATTCTAATTAAACGGCTGAATATATATGTATTTTGATGTAAATATTCTGTTCTGATTTTCCAACCAATGCAGCAGGTTAAATGCGGGATCGAACCCATTGGCCCGGCCTTAAATGACCTTAGCTGTTGATAAGCCGTTAAACACCAATAAATCAAATCAATCGTTCATTACCACATTCTGCTGCTTCTGTTTGCAAGATCAAATGACTTAACAATTTGTGTTTTAACATATTTTTGGTTTGTCGGTCAAAGCTGAGATATCAGTGAGCCCCTGCCCTCTTGCTCTAGTAATGGTTGCAATGATATGTGGATGAACCTGGAGAAATGGGGCTTCTGTATTTGGCGACCACTGTAGATCCAGATCAGTCTGATCAGGATCTGCACTGTTCGCCATTCCATAAATGAAATGCCCTTCATGCTTCTAACAAGCAATAGAGGTCATTATCAAGCTACAGGAGTGTTATTGGATCAGGAGCTTCACTGGTCACAAATCCCATGAGACCCATTTTTCCACACACAACCACATAAGAGACATGCCATGTGATTTTGTGCCTAAGAACATGTGCCATTTTTCATGAAATATATTGACAAAAACTGTGATCTTTACTGTAAATGACGTCGAAAGATGACAACATTTTCAAAGTATTTGCTATGAAAATTTTGTCAACTTTTGACGTCATTCGATATACATTTTGTAAGTATTTTCATGAGATATCGCACATGTTCCTAGGTACAAAGTCACATGGCTTGTCTCGTATATGGCCCATAATGCATTGTGTCAACGCACTGTCCACTCCATGTGGCCATTGCAGATGATGTCGACCAGCCAGCTGGAGGGCCTGACCGAGACTCAGGCTGTGTCGGTATCGGCCGACCAAAAGGCTGCGATGACCAGCGACCAGGTCAACCTGCTGGCTGTGATCATGTCGGGCGGGCAGCAGCTCGTCGAGGAGGTCACTGTCGCCCCCGAGCTCATAAGCACCACGCCCTCCGCATCTCCAGGTCAGCCTAGTTGATGCACGTCAAATTGAAATACTTACATTTTTTTTTGCATTTGACACACCAAAATGTAAAAATTTTATAATGTACTTACACATGTTGTTTTCGATTCTGCTATAACTTATTTATTATATGAGCGATTGGCTTCAAAATTCCCGTGCAAGTTTCTCATCATTCATATTTTCATTCCCCGCTCATGCTCCCATCACCCCAAGGTCAAGGCCAAATGCTCCTGCCATACCCAAAGTTAAGGTCAAATAACTTAGAAATTTCCGTCCAGCAGTAGATGTATGCATTTTTCTCCATTCTGCTATATCTTCTTTACTGTATGAGTGATTGATTGGCGTCAAACTTCATGCATGTTTCTCATCATTCATATTTTCATACCCAGCCCCACACATGCTTCCCCCATGCCCAAGGTCAAGGTCAAATAACTTGTCCGTTCAGTAGATGTGTGTGTGTTTCTACATTCTCCTATAACTTCTTTACGGTATGGGAGCTCAAAATTTCATGTGCATATTTATAATCAGGGTTCCCACTGGTCCTTAGATTCCTGGAAAGTCATGGAATTTTGAAAAATGGTATCCAGACCTGGAAAGTCATGGAATTTGCCTCTCTTTCTGAAAAGGTAATTGAAAGTCATGGAATTTGGATTCCAGTCCAAATATTAGTGTTGTTGTTGAGCAAAGTTCAGTACAATTTCGTGATTTCGAGCCAAACGTTTTGATGTTGTAAGGGATTTTGTAAATTCAGAACTGAAGTACTACATGAAACGGTGTCGAGCCTGGAATACACTTGTGTTGGGGAGAGAAGTAACTTCTCTCCCCAACACAAGTGTATTCCAGGCTCGACACCGTTTCATCAGCAGCATCCATGCAAATATGGGTCCTTGAATTTCGTAAACAGGTCCTTGAAAGTCATGGAAAAGTCATGGAATTTGGCAGAGTTCCGTGCAGATCAGTAGCTTATTTCATCAACATTGCAAAGTATACTTTTCTAGCAAAGTATACTTTGAGGGAGAAATTTTCAATTTTAGGATAAATTTATTAATTTTTATTATACTGAATTTATTACATTATCACAGCCATTTTGGCTGTGATAATGTAATAAAGTCAGTATAATAATTCTGCATACATTGTACTTTTAATCATCAAATATAAGCAGTTGTTCGTTCTATATGAAATAATGCATTTCAAGAAAAATAAATGATTACTCCCTCAAAGTATACTTTGCTAGAAAAGTATACTTTGCAATGTTGGTGAAATCGGTTACAGGTTTCATTTTTCTCACTTATATAATCCCAATCATGATGTCTTTTCAGGTGTCAAAGGGACTGTTTTCCTGATGATTACAGCTGTAGTGTATCCTGGAAATTATGGTGATGGCACCAAGTTGTTGATTGATTGGATGCTATTGACAATTAGAAGTTAATTGTATCTAATATCGTATTAATATTGAGTAGAAGCAATAAGTGATGTGGCAAAAAGATTTTCCAAAAGCTTCCATAGTAAAAAATTATGTAACAATATGTTTGTAGCAGATATTTTGGATCAACCTCTTTTTGTATAAAAAAAACAACAGATTTTTGCCACGGGACCACAACATAACAGAAAAATGTCATATTTGATGGCAATATTTCCACAGTTTTGCTATATAGTTTAATATATGAAAAACGGTGGAGGATTAAGTTATAACGAGAAACGTTAGAAAACAGTAACTTGTATAACTGAATGATTGTAATGTTGAATGTGAGTGTGACTAGAGAAATTGGGCTTATGTGTTTTACAACCACTGTAGATCCAGCACATCTGCACAGTTTTATCAGGATCTGCACTGGTCGCCATACCATGAGTGAAACATTTACCATGCTTTTTGTCTCGCCCGCAAAAGCGGAAAGCGAGACATAGGTTTTGCTTTTCCGGCGGCGCGGCAGCGGCGTCATTCAATGTTAAGTTTTCGTGTTACGGTCATTACTTCAACACCTTATCAGCTACAGTCATCAAACTTTATACTTAATACCTTTAATATGATATGTAGATGGTTATACGACTATCTATTAACATTTTTTTATCGGGCTCCAGGGTCAAGGTCAAGGCGTAACAAGGCGAGACATTTGATTCCACAGAATTCTTGTTTAATAAGGAATATGATTATGGGAGTGTGCTATTTGAACAGGAGCTACACTGGTCACAAATACCATAAGCCTCAATTCTCCAATCACAGACACATACCCTCTTCGGAGACGTCTGCATGATTGACAATTGACTTGTTACAGTCCACTGCCATGTCATCAGTACTGAGTACACATTTGTAGCTGTGACTGGAGAAATGGGGCTTATGTTATTTGTGACCAGTCTAACACCAAGGTGCCGTTTCACTAAACATCGTACGACTAAAATGTTCGTAAGTGCAAAATTATGATAGTCTGTAAATTTTCTTGTACACACTTATTGGATTTACATTTATTGAGCATAGGCTACATATGCCTATGCTCAATAAATGTAAATCCATCAATTGAAATTTCCAGACGATCCTAAATTTGCACTTTCAAACATTTTAGTCGTACAAAGTTTAGTGAAACGGTCCCCTGATCTGCTAGTACACGCCTGCAGCCTGATAAGGATCTGTACTGTTTTGTTAGACACAATAATTGTGACAGGTTCAGTCCCTGATCAGACTGTGAGGTTGTACGTGCTGATCTGGGTCTATGCAGGTTGCAAAAGCTATAAGCCTATTTCTATAGTCACATGTGCCTACGCACATGATAAGTTTGCTTAAATCTTGATTATTGTGAACTCTGTGTTATATTTTGTTGTTAGACATGTTGGCCAGCTGTTTTTGGTATGTTGCTTTAATAAATTATTTTAGTACATATTAAAACGTGCCTTATATTATTACTTTGAATCCAGAAATAATTGTACATCATTGAAGGAAATTTTACCTCTCAATAATTAGGCCCCTGTCTAGAATCGATGGTGCTCTATAGGTTTCGCCCCGTCCGTCTGTCCATTTTTTTTTTTTAATTTAAGTTTTTGTAGGAGTTCTGAAATCACCTGTATTTCTGTTTGCCTTCAGCTATTATATTCATATTGCACACATGCATTACTTAGTAACGATACAACCTTCCACATTAATATAAATTACCCTCACTACTGATTGTACATCTGTCCTAACCATTTAATTAACCAGTAGCCCATTTCATCAACATTACAAAGTATACTTTAGAGAAATTTTCAATTTTAGGATAAATTTTCAATTTTAGGATAAATTTATTAATTTTTATTATACTGAATTTATTACATTATCACAGCCATTATGGCTGTGATAATGTAATAAATTCAGTATAATAATTCTGCATACTTTTAAACATGAAATATATGCATTTGTTAGTTCTATATGAAATAATGCATTTCAGGAAAAATAAATGATTACTCCCTCAAAGTATACTTTGCTAGTAAAGTATACTTTGCAATGTTGATGAAATAGGCTACAGATGTCTGCACGTGTCGAGCCCACCGAGGCATTTGATAGTCCGAGGCTGTATTGGTGGTATCCGATTAAACATGGCACATATATTTTATATTTCCACCACCAATTCCACAAGTCGTAAACCACTTGGTATATTTTCATGTTGTGCTCATGAAAGACAATTTGATTGTGTAATTTTGGAGTTATCTACTTGTTCACACAATGTTCACCTTGTTGGTTTCGGTCTTTGTGGAGAGAACAATTGGTTTAACATTCAGCATATTTTCATGGATAAGTGACTGGTGTGGTGAGGACCTGGCACCAGATCATGATATTTTGGTATTAATTTTGCTTCTTTGGCCCATTAGTGTTAGCCATTTTTGCTTACACTGGCACTAGTAGCTGCGAAAATTTGTTAAGCCTTAAGTGGCGCAGAATTAGCTGACATCATTGTAAAGCCAAAATATTATTCTCCAGACTAGAGATGGGAAGCGGGACAGGAATCACATGAACTGTACATTAACTCTTTCAACCCTCAATAACAGATGTGCGCTATTTCGTGTCAAGTTTGAGACTGTTCCAGTATGCAGAAAAGGGGGTCATTTTGTAAAAATTAGAAAATATCCAGAAATGGTTCAAATACGAGATGGCTCTTTATGAGCCGGCTCATCATGAACTACACTTTGCAAATATTAGTGTTGAAAATGTTGACCCTTTCACTGGACCCCAGAGACCATAAAGCCAGCATGTGGCTTTAGTGAAACGGCCCCCTGGATCTAATGTATGCACATGATGTGAATACATTAGAGGGGGCCGTTTCACTAAACTTTGTGCGACTAAAATGTTCATATGTGCAAATTTAGGATCGTCTGGAAATTTCAATTGATGGATTTACATTTATTAAGCATAGGCTATGCAGCCTATGCGCAATAAATGTTAATCCAATAACTTTACAAGAAAACATTCTTAATGTGAAATTTACAGACTATCATAATTTTGCACTGGCAAACATTTTATTAGTCGTATAAAGTTTAGTGAAACGGGCCTCAGGTGAGCCAGCTCATAACGAGTCATCTCATCAGAATCTGCAGCATTTGTCAGTATTGTTCAATTCTAAAAGAAATTCCATATTTTGTCATTAATGGGATTGTCCAAAAACGTGCATAGAAAACCGATATTTAATGGGCATGAACATGTTAACTTATGTGTGGTCAGGGAACTTCTGAAAGGCCCCTCGCACACAATTTCTAATCTACAACTCACTTGTGGGCTGCCATATATGACTGATATCTGAGTGCCTGTCTTGTTGGTAATACATTGAAGGACATGACCTCAAAATAGATAAGACTTGATAATTTGACAATTGCAGCACAAGACGTTACCAACAAAATGATTAAAATTTTACTCGTGGCTGTAGCTGCTTGCTGTAAGTTAATTTATTTGTACTCTCAACACTCAGTTGTGTTACACACCAACTTCTAAAACTGGTGGGCCATTATTGAAAAAGAAAAAAATTACTATTATTAGAAAACAATGTTGACCATGATTAGGAGGTGATCACGTGGTACTAACAACAACAAGTACCGATTCAAAGTATGTATTCTTTTATAGTGTCCTTATTACGTAACGGATTTTGATGAAATATGGCACATCAAACGCGTCTTGTGGTATCTTTATTTTCGCCCAAACTTCTGTCGTTTTTGCGAAGAATCGATTTCCGTATCCCCGACACGGAAATCAATTCTTCGCAAAAATGACTTAAGTCTGTGCCAAACTCCCTAGACCACAAAATACAGCTCATGAAGACGCGTTTGCTGCGCCATATTTCATCAAAATCCGTTGCATATTAAGGAAAATATCAAATAATACTTACTTTGGAGTGGGCGACGTTGTTGTTGTTGTAACCACGTGATCATGCACATTGTAACTGGTTCATCTACATTTGTTTGTGGTCTATTGAAAATTTGAAACGAGAAATGTTGGGTGGCAGATTTGAGAAACTGTGGCAAAGTTAATTAACCAAAGTGATAAGTATTCACAAGCACATTTATGAAGGTCAAACGGTCAAGGTCATATTAAGGCAGTGTTGATGTGTGGCATTTGTCCACAAATATAATGTATTTAAATATTCCATCACGGGATATAGAAGTTGGGACAGAAATGAGAAGTTCCGACGAATGTGTGAAAAGTTCAAAGTTGTCAAGGCCATATTAAGGGCAGCATGTAGGTGTGGCATTTGTCCAAAAGTATGCTGTGTTGAAATATTTGTAATATAGAAGTTATGACAGAATTGAGAAACTCCGGCAAACTTCTTAATGTGGTGAAAAGTTCAAAGTTGTCACGGTCCTATTAAGGGTAGCATGGATGTGTGGCATTTGTCCACAAGTATGCTGTGTTGAAATATGTAATCCTTCAAGGAATATAGAAGTTATGACAGAATTGAGAAACCACTGCAAACTTCTTAATGTGCCGGACACACGGAAACACGGACACACAGTCCAAGCACTATATGCCTCTGGCTCTACCGAGACTGGGGGCATAAAAAAATAATAAGATATCAGCAACACTGATAAGAGATGTTCCCCTCAAAACTTTAAGTCTCTTGACCTTGAGCAAGGGTCACATGTGGGCTATAGAATGAAACTATGGGGTGGCCAAATGCTTTAAGGACCCATGGCGCTCCTGATAATCCAATGATTCATGCATAATTGCTTTGTAAATTTGAAGGGATATATGCATAGATGTGAACATGTTCTTCTTACTATATCCCACACAGTGCACGGAGTTGCCATGTCAGCCATCTTAGTGTGCACAAGCCATCGGAAAGTAGTTTGTTTGTTTGTTTATTAGTGTTTAACGGCCTATCAACAGCTAAGGTCATGTACTTCTACAGGTAATATATGAGATTTAGTACTAAACACATTGACCCGGCCTTAAATGACCTTAGCTGTTGATAGGCCGTTAACCCCCAACAAACAAGCCATCGGCCAGTTTTACCTCATTGCGTTTGACATATACCACTAATATGACAAACTCGTGAATACAATTTGGTGCAACATGCTGGGGATACATCAGACAACAGCGTGCTATGCCTTGTTTTCATCAAATTTACATACAAAGTCTGATATATGAAGGGTTTGTTGACCCTTTGTTAAAATGTTTGAGAATTCAGTAAAGACTGTAACAGTAAGAACAATACACAGTGTTGTAGATATATACCTGTATTACCATACATACTGCATCAATTCCAGTGACTTGTAAGCAGTTATCTGAGTGTATTGTCAATACTGTCTACTTGCCTGCTATGCGAGTAAATACGGCTTTTACCTGTGTCAGATGAACTTCTAATAATAGACAGTGCATCAGTTTGACATTTTACACCTGGAAAAAGTGTCCATTGTATATTTTTGTGAGTGAGTGTAGAAAAGCTCAGATATCTAGCGTTTTGTGTAGTCTGCTGAAATAATATCTAGGACGTAATGCACCAAATTTTACGTACGTGTCAAACGCTCCAAGTGGTGAAACTGTCCTATAGCATGTACAAACTAAAATGGCAGAGATGGCAACTCTATGCTCTGTATAATATACTCTAAGAACAGGGTAGAGATATACTTTATACATGTTTAGATATTCAGTCACATGTATTATTCTACTACATGTGAAACAAAAGGTGGTCATATTCTATATAGTCAGTCCTTAAAGCAAATCTCTGACAGATGGACAGAGCGGCAACTATACGTATCTTAAAAATAATTGGGTTTTAAGAACATTGAACCCCCCCCCCCCCCCCCCCACCCCCCCCCCCCCCCCCCCCCCCCCCCCCCCCCCCCCCCCCCCCCCCACCGCACACACACACACACACATATGCACACGCACACACATTATACATTATACATTTTTTTTTGCCACACGCCTGAAACACATTTGCCAGTTTGAGCTAATGGCTTTCAGATACATGTACTGAGGCAGCCTCGGTGCGGACTGGGGAGACGTGTCCGTTGTTCTGCCCAGCGGAATTCAGGCCAATGTGTGGTAGCAATGGTGTAACGTACCGTAAGCAAATAAGCTAGCATTTCAAAATTGTGGATTTTCCCTTTCAAAAGCCAAACAATTGCAGCAGATGTTGTTCAACCAGCACAGAGTTGTACATGTACCTAGGGCCGAGCTAGACAGCAAATCTCTCACTTTCTTTTGTCTTTCTGCTTGCATACATGTTATACCTGACTGTGACTGGAGAAATGGGGCTTGGTCACCAGTGTAGCTTCTGATCAAATAGCACTCGTGTAGCCTGATAACGATATATATTGCTTGTTAGAAGCATGACCGATGTTTTATTGATGCACAGGCTGATCTGGATATACACTGGTCGCAAAACCCATAAGCCCCATTTCTCCAGTCACGGCCACATATATTGAATCATAGATTGTACATAGTGTCTCGTATGTCCTGAAGGACAAGCAATATTTATGTTGGAGACACTAATAATAAACCATTCATACATTCACAAATATGTCTATACTCTCACTCTTTGGGATTGATTATTGGCGTATTAACGGCCTGTCAACAGCTAAGGTCAATGAAGGCCGAGCCAATGGGTTGGACTATCCCGTATTTAATATGTCCATATTAAGGGAAATTCCCAAAATCAGAACTGAATATTTACAGAAAAATATATCTTCAGCCCTGAAATTATATATCCTGACCTGGTGCCAGGTCCTTTCCATACCAAAGTCACTTAGCTCCAACCCCAAAAGTAATATGATCAGCACTACTCTTATTACTTAATGTATATTTGGGCCAAAGTCAGCAAAATACTACTCCCACCCTGGAATGTGACGGGTCAGTTTTGTAAAATGTCTTCCACTTCTACTAGATTTGTAATATGCAAACAAATCAAGCTGGCGGTCAAACATATTTGGAAAATATGTCGGGGCATGAAAGTTATAAACATATGATAATTATTTCGTTTTTGATGGATTTCTTACTCCATATTGAGTTTGTTTTCGTTTAATAAAAAAACAAAATGTTCATTTACGCCTTTATATTAAGACCGACGGTAGAAAATCGAATCTCGGATTATTTTTCTTGAAAAAACGCAAAGATCAAAAGAAGAGATGTTTATACGGCCAAATACAGGATCTGCGGTATGACAAATACGTTATTGTGATTCTACACAGGCTATATGGTGTAATATTGCCCGTCTGAAGGTATACCTCCAGACGGGCAATATTACACCATGTATGTAGCCTGTGTAGAATCACAATAACTTATAATGTTGTGGCCACTCATTTTCACAAGACAATTCAAGTGGTGACACATTATTGTATAAAGATGAACAAATTCCAGACATGTTCCAGTTTTCTAAAAATCTTGCTTGTAGAGAACCCGTGTGCCTTCCACAAGGCTGAATGTCGCGACACGACATTGAAACTGCGACATGCGGGCCAGTGTGGCACGAGTTCTCCCCCAACCAACACCCCGCCTACCAGCGTCACGCCTTTCACGGTGTTCTACTGCACTACCCCCTCGTGTCGCCCCATAGATGACCCTGTCTGTGGCACAGACATGATCACATACCGTGAGTAGCGTGTATTGGCCTCTAGCTGACAACCGGAAGTTTGACCCGTTCACTCCTAAGTAACTGACATGGACCATTTGAGACAAGCCATGTGATATTGGAGATCTGCGATATTTCAGGAAATATATTTTCTGTAAATAACTTCAGAAGTACACACAAATTTTAGTACTTGTTGTTGTCAACTTTCTGACCCTTACAATTTAATTGTGCTGATTGCAGTAAGGCTACTTCAATTTAAATGTGAACAAAATAGGCTTCAAGTAGATTGATTTGGGTCTAAGCTGTAGCCTATTTCACCAACATTGCAAAGTATACTTTTCTAGCAAAGTATACTTTGAGGGAGTAATCATTTATTTTTCCTGAAATGCATTATTTCATATAGAACTAACAACTGCATATATTTGATGATTAACAGTATGCAGAATTATTATACTGAATTTATTACATTATCACAGCCAAATTGGCTGTGATAATGTAATAAATTCAGTATAATAACAAGAAACGAGGCAAAGCCACGAAGGCCAGGTTTTTTCCAAGCATAGACACTTGGATAACATAATTATACCCACTTTTTGTAGACTAGATGGCCGTGGCCTGCATGTCGCGCCTTGGGGCGAGGCATGGACACTAAAAAAATAGATATAGTAGATGGAAAAACTTTAACCAAAAAACTTTAACCGCCGGGACACACACGGACGAACGGACGGACGTATGCCAAAATGCTGACGATATCGCGCTTTCCGCAAGCAGGTGCAACAATGATGATAAACACCCATGTGAAGTATCAAGGTATTGGGTGGAAGCAGTTGCAGAGATATAGTACAGGAAAAACTTTAACAAAAAAATTCAAAGTAATTTGACCTTGACATTGGGCACAGGATCGCGCTTTCCGCAAGCAGGTGCGATAATGATGATAAGCACCCATGTGAAGTATCAAGGTATTGGGTGAAGCAGTTGCAGAGATATAGTACACGAAAAAACTTTAACAAAAAAATTCAAAGTAATTTGACCTTGACATTGGGCACAGGATCGCGCTTTCCGCAAGCAGGTGCGACATGATGATAAACACCATGTGAAGTATCAAGGTATTGGGTGAAGCAGTTGCAGAGATATAGTACACGAACAAACTTTAACAAAAAAATTGAAAGTAAATTTGACCTTGACATTGGGCACAGGATCGCGCTTTCCACAAGCAGGTGCGACAATGATGATAAACACCCATGTGAAGTATCAAGGTATTGGGTGAAGCAGTTGCAGAGATATAGTACACGAAAAAAACTTAACAAATAAATTCAAAGTAATTTGACCTTGACATTGGGCACAGGGGCCGCACGGTTGGGGGTTAGAATGAAAATATGGATGATGATAAACACCCATGTGAAGTTTCAAGGTAATGGGCGAAGCAGTTGCAGAGATATAGTATAACGAAAAAGTTTTAACCAAAAAACTCTAACCAGACGTTTAAAATGGCTAAGTCAATTACGTAGAAATAATAGGTGAAGGTAAAAAAATGGTCACATGTTAGATAGTTGTATGTGGTGGCACCCCTAGGTTAATGTAAAGGCCGGTGTGGTGCTTATGTAAACGTTAAAACGACAGGCACCCCTAGGTTACTGAAGCTTTGTGAAAGTGGTGGTTCCTAGGTGGTACAGTACAAAGAAACGGAGGACGTAAACACGAAAACTTAACATTGTAAACGCGAAAACTTAACATTGAAAATGGCTAAGTCGACTACGCGGAAAAAAGGGTGGTGAAGTTAAAAAAAAAAGTAACATGTTGGATAGTGATATGTGTGGTTACCCCTTGATTATGAAGCTGTGAAAGTTTGGTGGTCCTAGGTGGTACAGTACCAAAGAAATGGACTTAAACACGAAAAACTTAACATTGTAAACGCGGGAAAACTTAACATTGAAAATGGCTAAGTCGACTACGCGGAAAAAATGGGTGAAGTTAAAAAAAAAGTAACATGTTGGATAGTGATATGTGGTGGGCACCCCTTGATTATGAAGCGTGATGAAAGTTTGGTGGTCCTAGGTGGTACAGTACCAAAGAAATGGACTTAAACACGAAACTTAACATTGTAAACGCGAAAACTTAACATTGAAAATGGCTAAGTCGACTACGCGGAAAAAATGGGTGAAGTTAAAAAAAAAGTAACATGTTGGATAGTGATATGTGGTGGGCACCCCTTGATTATGAAGCTGTGAAAGTTTGGTGGTCCTAGGTGGTACAGTACCAAAGAAATGGACTTAAACACGAAAAACTTAACATTGTAAACGCGAAAACTTAACATTGAAAATGGCGAAGTCGACTACGCGGAAAAAATGGGTGAAGTAAAAAAAAAAAGTAACATGTTGGATAGTGATATGTGGTGGGTACCCCTTGATTATGAAGCTGTGAAAGTTTGGTGGTCCTAGGTGGTACAGTACCAAAGAAATGGACTTAAACACGAAAACTTAACATTGTAAACGCGAAAACTTAACATTGAAAATGGCTAAGTCGACTACGCGGAAAAAATGGGTGAAGTTAAAAAAAAAAGTAACATGTTGGATAGTGATATGTGGTGGGCACCCCTTGATTATGAAGCTGTGAAAGTTTGGTGGTCCTAGGTGGTACAGTAACAAAGAAATGGACTCAAACACGAAAACTTAACATTGATTGTGGACGCCGAAACCGCCGCCACGCCCGCAGCCGCCGGCTTTCGCCAATCCAATAGCCTGGATTTTTTTTCAAAAAAAATGGCTAAAAATTAATAAATTTATCCTAAAATTGAAAATTTCTCCTTCAAAGTATACTTTGCTAGAAAAGTATACTTTGCAATGTTGGTGAAATAGGCTACTGGTCACAAACACTGTGTACCTGTTTGTTTTTTTCCAGTGAATGAATGTGAGTTGAACAACGCGATGTGCTACAACCGGTCTCTGAAAGTGATGCACAGAGGGGCGTGTTCCGGCCACACCTTCTAGTACTGTCCAGTACACACCAAACCACAATCAATATGTCATTGATGAATAAGCTAAAGCTTTATATTTGTAGTTTTGCAGAGTGTGATAGTAATACAGGGTGTGGGATCACATGGTTTCTGAACCCGATTTTCCGACGTGATGTAATCTCCGACATCATTTTTACAGTAGATTTTCTTTAAAATCTTCCTAACAAATGGACGGATTTTGATAATATATAGCGCACCAAATACGATGGCATATGCGTTTTATGGGTGCTCTGAAAGTTATTTACAATAACTTCTAACTTTCACAAAGAATCAAGTACCGTTTATTTCTTACATTCACATGCTCTAGTTTTTATTTACAGTAACCGATTCTTTGTCAAAATGACAGAATTATGGGATTAAAGCCGCCTATACAATAAAGGGCAACGTGTACCGCATTTTCTGCGGTATATTTCATAAAAATATGTCATTCCAATAGAAAGATAGTAAGGAAATCTACTTTAAACACATCTAAAAAATATGACGTCACGCCGTTCGGAAACACGTGATCCCACACCCTGTAATAGTAACCATGACTTCAATATTTTCAGTAAAACATATTTGTAATTTTATTTCAAACATAATCATGATAATGTCTGGATTAATGAAGTGAGTTAAAAAGTTTTAAAAACTACATATTCCTGGGTCATATATTAGAATATAATTCCAGCACAAAAATATTTACACAATTCCCTAACATTTGATTATACCACAAAAATTCCACAAAATTATACCCGATAAATTCCACAAAAAGACCATTCATTCCTTATAATTCCAGCATTTGAAATAAATTCATCAAGAAAATGTGTATATTTTCCGTTTTCTTAAGAATTATTTTAACTGCGCCTCACGGTTACGGAAAGTAGTTCGGCGTGGGAGTTTACTGGGATATAAATTTTGGACAGAGACTTGCCACGGGCCAATCAAATGTTAGGGAATTGTGTAAATATTTTTGTGCTGGAATTATTATAGGAATGAATGGCCTTTTTGTGGAATTTATCGGGGTATAAACTTGGAAAAGTCGCGGGAATACTGGACAAGGCCGGAAGGCCTCGTCCAGTATTCCCGCGACTTTTCCAAGTTTATACCCCGATAAATTCCACAAAAAGGCCATTCATTCCTATAGTGAATGGTTCTACCATCTCGTCATTGACTGGGGTACATGCACAGCTCTATTTAATGATGGAACATGAATCTTTTCCCATTAAAACAGAAATATTTGATTTATTGGTGTTTAACGGCCTATCAACAGCTAAGGTCATTTAAGGCCAGGCCAACGGTTCGATCCCGTATTTAACTTGCTGCATTTAGGGGAAAATCCCAAAATCAGAACGGAATATTTACATTGAAAATAATAAATATTCAGCCCTGAAATTAGAATATCCTGACCTGGGGCCAGGTCCATACCACACCAAAGATACTTGGCCCTGTCCCCTGAAAGAAATAGGATTAGGAATAATCGTATTACACATTTATTAGGAGTATAAGCTATAACCAGATTCAACTCGCATATAAGAATACTAAAGACGTACCTGAGGGCCAAACCAGGTTTCCGGACGGGATGACGGTAAGGATGAATCCCAGTCATTAAATTACCCATCGCATGCTTCCAATCAACCACCACAAAAATGGAAAAAAAGCAAGCAGCAATTAGAAAATTGATTGATTGACGGCCCATCAATAGCTAAGGTCAACGGGTTGGACTATTATTTAACCCGTCCATAAACTGAATATTTACAGAAAAATATATATTCAGCCCTGCAATTAGAATGATCCCGACCTGGTGCCAGGTCCATTCCACACCAGTCACTTAGATCCAACCCCAAAAGTAATATGATCAGCACTATTCTTATAACTTTTCAATGGGGTATAACAGGATTTAGCTCTCAAGTATCAGAAGGCAGAAAATGTACATGAGGGCCAAACCATGCAAGTCGGCATTCCAGTAAGGATGAATCCCAATCGTTGAATTACACGTCGCATGTTCCCGACCAATCACTCACAGCAATTAGAAAAACTTGCAAGTTGAGCCAATACATGTGTATATAGAATTATATTTTATTGCTTTAAAATAATTATACAAATGTAAAATATGAGCATCAGTAACAAACAATGCTGTAATTGAACACATTCTCATGCTAAGGCATTAACAAATACTACTGTCTGTTCCACGTTTTTCTGCCGACAAACTTTTAGCCATTAAACACATTAAATCGAAAAAATATTTAAAAAGTACATGTACTTTTTCATCAATAACAAGTCACCCTCCCCAAATTTTTCTATTTGATAATATTCCATCAAATATTGATATTATTGCGGAAAAAAAAACTACTTTCATATGGAAATTTAACATGGGGGCTAAAAATAGATTTTTAAAAAATAATTTTGGAATTTGTGGACCAATTTTCAAAATCTAACTTTTGTTTACTTAGTTATATCATTTTCCAAGCTATCTAGCCAGGTTTCGGAGGCAATTTCCCAGCTCCCTTTTGCCCCATGTTAAATTCCTATAGGCAAATAGTTTTTTCGCAATAAAATAAATATTTGATGGAATTTCATAAAACCAAAAAAAAATGGGGAGGGTAACTTTTTTGTTATTTATGGAAAAGTACAAAAGTTTGTTGGCAGCAAAAGCGTGGAACAGACAGTAATTTACAATATCCATACAATTACGACACTGTGTCTCAGACAATGTATTGTGATATTCAACATGTTCAATATGTGGTTTTAGGCTTCATCACAGGCGATGTTGATAGGATAGTGTATTATACTTTTTTAGACATGTAGAAACCAATATCTATAGAGTAAGTATTGTACTTTTTTAGACATGTAGAAAAAATAAAATGCAGTCAGCCTATAGAGAAAGTATTATAAATACTTTCTCTATAGACTGACTGCATTTTATTTTTGTCAACATGTCTAAAAAAAGTATAATACACTATCCTATGAACATGCCGATCACCTGTGGGTTTCATGGGCTATAAATAAGCAAGTATATACTTTCACAGACTGAATATAAACAGAGAAAACATTATTGAGTAATGTATTTCTGCAATAACTACGGTACATGTACCAGCAAAACCTAATTTATGAAACTTAAAACTTATACATGTACAAAACCACTAATGGAAAGACGTTTCCATTCTAGACATTACTTTAAATGAAATTTTATTAGTATAAATAACACATAGAGCTAGTATTCGGAACAGCAGTTATTTTGCAGTCTTATAAACATGTGTCCGTCACAAACCCAGATGTGTTTCAGGTTTTGCATAGGTGCATAACACGATAAATACAATCTACAATCAAATTATTTTTTTTTTTTTTTACATATTTGTTTCATCACCTACAATGTCTGAGACAGGGCCACTTTAATACTCAGCTGTAGTAACATTAAACATTAACATTCACAATCACAGATGTACAATAACACACAGTGGCACCTACATGAATGCACAGGTTGAAGTAACGGACCGAGGTCTACAAATACATTAAATATATTAAAAGCATCAATAAATGAAGAAAAAAAATAAGCTGAATTTTTTATTTTACTCCCTATATATAGACAAATATGAGTAAAAAAAATAACAAATTTACTTACTTTTTATATTTTTTTCTTCATTTATTGATGCTTTTAGGCATATTTAATGTATTTATATACCTCAGTCCGTTACTTCAACCTGTGCATGAATGGTACCTCTTTACAAATCTATGGCTGTAACAGACACTCATCATCAGATCTGATACTTAAATACATTCCAGTGTGCATCTGCACAGTCTGATCAGTATATGCACTGTTCACCATTCCATCAATGAAACATCAGTCATGCTTGTAACAAGCAACACAGATCGTTATCTGTGCTATCTGATCAGCAGCTGGTCACAAAACTTTTTTTACATTTTTATCATCAAAAACATGCTTTAACAGCACTTTAGAATAATTTACAACATGCTTTGACAGCACTTCAGAATCAAACCATGTTTTTATTGAGAAATAATAGCAACAGCAGACGACAATGGTTGTGAGTAGCGGTCTAAGGGTTAACCTCCCTGCAAGAGCCACCTCTACAACAGGTATTTTGTTGCCCCATGTGTAGCTGCTGTCGAGGCTGCACTTCACAAGATCGTCCATAAAATACACATTTACTCATCACATTTGGATATGTACCGGTACTAAAACAATCTTTCTGAGCAGGTACCTTGAAGGTGTGAACTCACAAAAGTTGATAGGTCGAGCGTGAGCTGTGCTCTTTTTCTGCATATCCAATCATGAAGCTTGATTGGTTGAGTCTCAGCTGTGATCTATTTTGGCATATCAAATCTGGAAACTTAATTGGTTGGTTGAGCCTGAGCTGTGCTCCTTTATGGCCTATCAAACTGTGATTTGGAGTACGTGCTCAGAAAGTTTTATAAGCATAGGGTGTAGAATTCATTTAAATTATATACAAGAAACGAGGCAAAGCCACGAAGGCCAGGTTTTTTCCAAGCATAGACACTTGGATAACATAATTATACCCACTTTTTGTAGACTAGATGGCCGTGGCCTGCATGTCGCGCCTTGGGGCGAGGCATGGACACTAAAAAAATAGATATAGTAGATGGAAAAACTTTAACCAAAAAACTTTAACCGGACACACGGACGAACGGACGGACGTATGCCCAAAATGCCGACGATATCGTCGCTTTCCGCAAGCAGTGCGACAATGATGATAAACACCCATGTGAAGTAATCAAGGTATTGGGTGAAGCAGTTGCAGAGATATAGTACTCACGAAAAAACTTTTAACAAAAAAAGTTCAAAGTAATTTGACCTTGACATTGGGCACAGGATCGCGTTCTTTCCGAAGCAGGTGCGACAATGATGATAAACACCCATGTGAAGTATCAAGGTATTGGGTGAAGCAGTTGCAGAGATATAGTACAACAAAAAAAACTTTAACAACAACAAAAAAATCAAAGTAATTTGACCTTCAGCATATTGGGCACAAGAATCGCACTTTCCTTTGCAAGCAGGTGCAACAATGATGATAAACACCCATGTGAAGTATCAAGGTATTGGGTGTGAAGCAGTTGCAGAGATATATACACGAAAAAACTTTTAAAAAAAAATTCAAAGTAATTTGACCTTGACATTGGGCACAGGATCGCGCTTTCCGCAAGCAGGTGCGACAATGATGATAAACACCCATGTGAAGTATCAAGGTATTGGGTGAAGCAGTTGCAGAGATATAGTACACGAAAAAACTTTAACAAAAAAATTCAAAGTAATTTGACCTTGACATTGGGCACAGGATCGCTTGCTTTCCGCAAGCAGGTGCGACAATGATGATAAACACCCATGTGAAGTATCAAGGTATTGGGTGAAGCAGTTGCAGAGATATAGTACACAAAAAAACTTTAACAAAAAAATTCAAAGTAATTTGACCTTGACATTGGGCACAGGATCGCGCTTTCCGCAAGCAAGTGGGACAATGATGATAAACACCCATGTGAAGTATCAAGGTATTGGGTGAAGCAGTTGCAGAGATATAGTACACAAAAAAACTTTAACAAAAAAATTCAAAGTAATTTGACCTTGACATTGGGCACAGGATCGCGCTTTCCGCAAGCAGGTGCGACAATGATGATAAACACCCATGTGAAGTATCAAGGTATTGGGTGAAGCAGTTGCAGAGATATAGTACACAAAAAAACTTTAACAAAAAATTCAAAGTAATTTGACCTTGACATTGGGCACAGGATCGCGCTTTCCGCAAGCAGGTGCGACAATGATGATAAACACCCATGTGAAGTATCAAGGTATTGGGTGAAGCAGTTGCAGAGATATAGTACACAAAAAAACTTTAACAAAAAAATTCAAAGTAATTTGACCTTGACATTGGGCACAGGATCGCTTTGCTTTTCCGCAAGCAGGTGGGACAATGATGATAAACACCCATGTGAAGTATCAAGGTATTGGGTGAAGCAGTTTGCAGAGATATAGTACACAAAAAAACTTTAACAAAAAAATTCAAAGAAATAATTTGACCTTGACATTGGGCACAGGATCGCGCTTTCCGCAAGCAGGTGCGACAATGATGATAAACACCCATGTGAAGTATCAAGGTATTGGGTGAAGCAGTTGCAGAGATATAGTACACAAAAAAACTTTAACAAAAAAATTCAAAGTAATTTGACCTTCACATTGGGCACAGGATCACGCTTTCCGCAAGCAGGTGCGACAATGATGATAAACACCCATGTGAAGTATCAAGGTATTGGGTGAAGCAGTTGCAGAGATATAGTACACAAAAAAACTTTAACAAAAAATTCAAAGTAATTTGACCTTGACATTGGGCACAGGATCGCGCTTTCCGCAAGCAGGTGCGACAATGATGATAAACACCCATGTGAAGTATCAAGGTATGGGTGAAGCAGTTGCAGAGATATAGTACACAAAAAAACTTTAACAAAAAAATTCAAAGTAATTTGACCTTGACATTGGGCACAGGATCGCGCATTTCCGCAAGCAGGTGCGACAATGATGATAAGCACCCATGTGAAGTATCAAGGTATTGGGTGAAGCAGTTGCAGAGATATAGTACACGAAAAAAAGTTAACCAAAAAAATTCAAAGTAATTTGACCTTGACATTGGGCACAGGATCGCGCTTTCCGCAAGCAGGTGCGACAATGATGATAAACACCCATGTGAAGTATCAAGGTATTGGGTGAAGCAGTTGCAGAGATATAGTACACGAAAAAACTTTAACAAAAAAATTCAAAGTAATTTGACCTTGACATTGGGCACAGGGGCCGCACGGTTTGGAAGTTAGAATGAAAATATGGATGATGATAAACACCCATGTGAAGTTTCAAGGTAATGGGCGAAGCAGTTGCAGAGATATAGTAGAACGAAAAAGTTTTAACCAAAAAACTTTAACCAGACGTACGTTAAAAAGTTAACGTTGAAAATGGCTAAGTCAATTACGTAGAAATAATAGGTGAAGGTAAAAAAAATGGTCACATGTTGGATAGTTGTATGTGGTAGGCACCCCTTGGTTATGAAGCTGTGAAAGTTTGGTGGTCCTAGGTGGTACAGTACCAAAGAAATGGACTTAAACACGAAAACTTAACATTGTAAACGCGAAAACTTAACATTGAAAATGGCTAAGTCGACTGCGCGGAAAAAATGGGTGAAGTTAAAAAAAAAAGTAACATGTTGGATAGTGATATGTGGTGGGCACCTTGATTATGAAGCTGTGAAAGTTTGGTGGTCCTAGGTGGTACAGTACCAAAGAAATGGACTTAAACACGAAAACTTAACATTGAAAACGCGAAAACTTAACATTGAAAATGGCTAAGTCGATTGCGCGGAAAAAATGGGTCAAGTTAAAAAAAAAGTAACATGTTGGATAGTGATATGTGGTGGGCACCCCTTGATTATGAAGCTGTGAAAGTTTGGTGGTCCTAGGTGGTACAGTAAGAAAGAAATGGACTCAAACACGAAAACTTAACATTGATTGTGGACGCGCCCGCCCGCCGCCGCCGCCCGCCGCCCGCCGCCCGCCCGCCCGCCCGGCTTTCGCCAATCCAATAGCCTGGATTTTTTTCAAAAAAACCTGGCTAAAAATTGGACATTATGTTTGTAAAACATGGATATGCCCCCATGGCATACTGGACGCTAACTAGAGATTGTGTTTAAAACAACAACAAAAAAAACTTTACATTTACACAAATTTCAAAGTCATTTGAGAAAGTCTTACAAACTGTTTTGACTTAAGAAAACGGCTACTAAGTGTTTCAGCACCATTTTGAAGGTCACAAAGGTCATGTCATTGTTAACCCTTACTACGCTGAATTAAATGTTGTCGTCTGCTGGAAATATTTTATTTTCAATATTTCTCTGGTTTTGACAGCACATGAGAATCGTCTCCAGCGGAGACGATTCTCATGTGCTGTCAAAACCAGGTTTTTGTTAAGAATTAAAGCAAAAATGAAAAACAGCAACATCGGCAAATGTCCGTCAACAGCGTAGGAAGGGTTTAATATTAAAGGTAATCCCTTCAAGTATTATTGTAGATATTGCATAATGGAGAAACTCTTACAAACTTTTTGACATAAGAAAATGTTTATTGGTGTTTAACAGCCTATCAACAGCTAAGGTCATTTAAGGCCGGGCCAACGGGTTCGATCCCGCATTTAACCTGCTGCATTGGGGGGAAAATTCCAAAATCAGAACGGAATATTTGTTATTTACATCAAGAAAAAATATATTCAGCTCTGAAATTAGAATCACTTGACCTGGTGCCAGGTCTATACCGCACCAAAGTCACTTGGCTCCTTTCCCTATTAAAAAGGTAGGATTACTCTTATAAGGGGTATAACCAGATTCAACTGTCACATACAAAATGCCAAAGACGGATGTGAGGGCCAAACCAGGTCTGCAGTTGGGATTCCGGTAAGGATGAACCCCAATCGTTAAATTACCCATCGCTTGCTCCCACCTGCCACCCACGATGTAATAAAATGGCTTAAGTGCTTCACACCATTTCGAACGTCACAAAGGTCAATCTCATCTCATTTTTGGTGTGATTGCATCACACATGTTCAGGTGAATGAAGTGGCCATATATTAAAGGAATCTTCAAATATTATTGAAGATATTACATGATGGAGAAACTCTCTCAAACTTTTTGACGTAAATGTACACGGACGGACGTACAAATGGACGGACGTACGAAACCTCAACAGCAACGCAATATGCCTAATTCTAATACTGAACTATATTCAATAAATATCTAATTTCATCAAGTATTTTCCAGAATTTCTGGTCTCAACTACGATTATCACCGGAGCCGATATACAACACAGAGGGTATCCCCCACATGACTGAACAACCTTGATAATGAATATATGGATTAGGATACATACATGATACAGTCCAACCCACATGAACGGCTACCTCTCTACAATGCAGATGATCGGGATCTACACTGGTCACAAAACCCATAAGCCTCATTTCTCCAGTCACAGCCATATGTCTACACAACAGGTTCAACTGTAGTTCACAGAAATGGAATTGAGCACACATTTGCTAACTGTACCAAATGTATGTTTTTTGACATGACCCTGACCTTGGTCATTGCGACATGGGATGGATGTGATGAGGCACTGTTTTCAAATATTCTTTTAAATTTCTGTTGATTTATTGTATTGATACATACACGCAATATTACAAGGGCATTGTTATCACTATTAAAGCCAATTCCCTCGCAGGTAGCCTTGATAATAAAACTAGAGAAAGTGAGCAGGGGCTCATGTATACCCCGGCCGCCGCCTGGACCGACAAATAAAAACTTTAACATAAATATTTAAAATACTTTAATGCAAGTTTCTAAGTAATGTTACCTTGACCTCGGACATGAAGGCCACATGGGTGTGGTATGGAATGAAAATATGGATAATGATAAAACAAGTATATGAAGTTTGAAGTCAATCCGACTACCATTGCAGAGATAATGGGTACCCGAAACCTTCAACGCAAATCTTATGGACGCAAGTTTCTAAGTAATTTGACCTTGACCTTGGACATAAAGGCCGCTGTGATAATGTAATAAATTCAGTATAATAAAAATTATCCTATAATTGAAAATTTCTCCCTCAAAGTATACTTCGCTAGAAAAATATACTTTGCAATGTAGGTGAAATAGGCTACTGGTCTGCTAGTGGGATGTTCCTGCAAGTACCAACCTTGTACACCAGTCTTATAAATAGGTTACCAAACTTGGAAAAACACAAGTATTTTCCATTAAAACTACTTCTGGGGCATTATCGGTGTTAGAACTGGTGGAATTCATCCATTGGGCGTTATGTTGTTTTTGTTTTAAACTAAGCAACCTGATGTCAAATGGACAAATCTAACAATTCTAACGTCAAAGATGCCACGCAAGTTGTGTGTGTATTGGTGTTTAACGGCCTATCAACAGCTAAGGTCATGTAAGGCCGGGTAAACGGGTTTGATCCTGTTTTAAACTGCTGCATTGGGGGGAAATCCCAAAATCAGAATGTAATGTTTACACCGCGAAAAAATATATTCAGCCCTGAAATTAGAATAACCTGACCTGGTGCCAGGTCCATACTACACCAGTCACTTGGCCCCTTCCCCTAAAATAGGATTACGAATAATCGTAATACTCACATAAGGGGTATAACCAGATTCAACTGTCACATACAAAATGTCAAAGACATATGTGAGGGCCAAACCAGGTCTCCAGTCGGAATTCCGGTAAGGATGAACACCGATCGTTAAATTACCCATCGCATTCTCCCACCTGCCACTCACCCTCCATGTTGTACTACAGGAAGTTATGTGTGATGTTCCATGTTTGGCAACCTATTTATATGTGTGGTACATATCTTCTGGGTCATGGCTGGACATCAGGCACTTCGTAAAAATACCACAATTGACAGCATTCACTACATGCAGTGGTATGTAGCAACATTATGATTTTACCTTTTACTTCAGTTCAATTTACTTGTTAACTTTGAAAGCATAACTATGAGATGGACCATGTACAAAACATGTGATGATATGAGATCACAAGTACA
Source organism: Conchocele bisecta (assembly GCA_029237695.1). Lineage (NCBI taxonomy): Eukaryota > Metazoa > Mollusca > Bivalvia > Lucinida > Thyasiridae > Conchocele > Conchocele bisecta. The sequence continues at coordinate 43,109,052 of CM055267.1, forward strand.
AATCTGGGACAGTCATAACATGCAATTATGCTACGGATAAATTCACTAATGTTGTCACAGAGCTGACGGCAGTAGTTGCAGAACTATACACTGAATGTGTTTAATATGTTGTTGGCGTATATATATATGGTTTCATTACAACAGTACATTAACCCATCATAGGCCGGACACAATTAGTTGTACTTAGAATAAGTGCAGAGTTCCAGATAAGCTGCGTATTTGCGTAAATACCCAATTCAAATCAGAAGTAGTGAGTATCAAAAAGCAATGCAAAATTTGTGGTATCTTTATCATGTTACAGAAAACAATAAACAGACCACAAATATAGCATATTTTCTTATTTTTCCATGAAAACACATCTTGGTATTTCATTAGAATTGTCTCCAAGGAGACAATTCTAATGAAATACCAAGATGTGTTTTCATTTAGAAGCAAACTATTCAATAAGTGCGGTCTGCTGATGTGTAAACAGTTGTGTGATTCTATTTTACACAATTAAATTTTTGAAATACCCAATTGCTTCAGAAATGATGGAGCGACAGTACTCAATTACTCATTCCTTATCTGGAGCCCTGTAAGTGTACATGGCTTCGCACACCCTGCTATATCTGATCTGTGATTTAAAAACTTTAAAGCATTCTAAAATAATATTTGTTGTTTTTCATACACTGTGAATCTGTTGACGTAGCTAGGTGATAGACATCACCATTTTGGGTGTCTTCATAAATATTTAGTTAATATGTCTTTGTTAATTGAAAATATAATGGATTGATGGTGAAAATCAATTTTAAATATTAGATTAACCCGGTATATATGTTAGATCGGAAGAATTTCGGGAGTGCGACGTCATGTACACTTCCATGTGTTTCAAATTGATTCATGTAGAACAACAACAATGGCGGATCCCTGAGCTCTCGTGAACTGTCTGACATGTGGTTTTTTGACACCGAGGTGAAGGTCAGCCGAATTGCACTGGTAGAGATATCCATCAATGTGAAGAAGCTATTGATGAAGCTTGGAGATAATCCGACTAATGGATCAAGAGATATTCAACGTTTGCATGTACATCCAAAATTATTGACATGTAGGTGAAGGTCACCATGGTCACCATGGTCACGGTCACCCGAATGAGACACCGGGTGGATAGCCATCAATGTGAGGAAGCTATTGATGAGGTTTGGTAAAGGATCCGACTAATGGATCAGGAGGTATTCAACATTTTGACGTATGTTCAAAATTGACACAAAGATTAAGGTCACCAAGGTGAAGGCGAAGGTCACCCGAATAACAGTGGGTGGATAGCCATCAATGTGAGAAAGCTATTGCTGAAATTTGGTAACGATCTGACTAACGGATAAAGAGATATGGGAAATTTGGCTACGTCTAAGATTTACGTCAAATCAAATAGGGTCCATCCTCGTGTCATTTTAAACATTCAGTTGACAAAAAATTCTGAGTAGCATCTCGTCATGAAACGGGTGCAGTTTTTGACTTGAAACATTTTATACTGGCGCGGAGTGCAGCATTAGTGAAACTATCACTTTATGTCATAAAACATTTGACACTCTGAAACATAGTTGACATCATGGAATATTTCACTTTCGGTTAAAAGTAGATGTCCCTGGTAAGACAGTGCGTGATACAGGCGGCCGTCTTGAATGGCAACTGGGCGATGAGATCTGGCGTCAAGTATTCCGGGTACTTGTTGGGATCGTACTTGTACTCCAGTGCCATCCTCCGGCTGACGCGCGTCAGGAACAGTAGAAGAGGCCCAGATGATCTTAACTCTTCCATTTCCCGATACAGGTAGTACAACATCCACGAGCCTTTGTCAGTGTTCCTGAACGCTATCTTACCTGCAGTGACAGTGGAGGACCTGACGTGAGTGACAATTTAACCCTTTCACCCATGAGTAACTGGAACGGATTTTGATATGTTAATTTTGCAACCAATCCATTCACGTCACCAAACGATTTTCAGACTAGTACATTTATGAAAAGGGGGTGTTTCGGTTTGCAAAAATATCTCATCTGGATCTACACTTTTTGCCAATACCACTATACAGGTCTGTGGTGTTGAAAGGGTTAATAAGATATTTATTACGTTTACTGATCAAACCTGTACCTGTACCTATTAGTGTAAATGTTCTAAAGTGACAAGATCAAAGTAAACTAGAAAATGTGTTCACAAGATCAAAGTAAACTAGAAAATGTGTTCATAGAACACGGATGCCCCACATACCGCTTTGCTAGTAAACAAGGCAAAATCCTGCGTCGAAAAGGGGGTCGAATCAAAAATCAACATAAACTTTGTTCATCTACTCATCACACGGAAGCTACACACCAGTTTTTAGATTAGGGTTTAAAAGTTTTATGAGTTACAAGGCAAAATTGGGAAATTCTAAGTCGAAAAGGGGGAGATAATCCATGACCCGGGGGTGGAATCAAAAATCAAAATAAGCTTTGCGCATCTACTCATCATAAGGAAGCTACATATCAAGTTTCAGGTGTGTAATTATGGTTTAAAAGTTTTAAGAATTACAAGCCAAAACTGGAAAATTCTGTCAAAAAGGATGAGATAATCCATGACCCGGGGTCGAATAAAAAATCTAAATAAACTTTGCGCATCTACTCATCAGAAGGAAGCGACATACATGTACCATGTCTGTAGCTAGTACGGTTTTAAAGTTTTACGAGTTACAAGGTTGGTGATAGACGGAAGGACGGACGGGACGGTCGGACAAGGGTAACACTAAACTATCGTGGTAGGGCATAAAATAGTTCAAAAGAGGAGGTAATCAAGGGTCCAGGAAATGAACTGTCTATTCCACATTTTACTGCCGATGAACTTTCTGTTGTTAAACACATTAAATCTACGAAATATTTAAATGTAAGTACTTTTTCATCAATAACAAAAAACTCACCCTGTCTAATATTGATTTTATTGCGAAAAACTATTTTTTTATGTGAGCTCGTCTCCAGCTCCATTTTGCCCCATGTTAAATTCCCATATGAAAATTTATTTTTCGCAATAAAATCAATAATTGATGGAATATCAAATAAAAAAAATTGGGAAGGGTGACTTTTTTTGTTATTCATGAAAAAGTACTTACTTTTCAAATATTTTTCAGATTGAATGTGTTTGTTGGCAGTTAATGTAGAACAGACAGTAAGTGCAACCACACGTTGAAAGATATCTACATACAAGAGCTCCGCGGAGCAAACTGTCCCGCCTGGCGCAGTTTGATAGTACATAAGGAGCTTGTAATAACCTTGAGGTTAGTGAGCACCATGGGCTTTCTGTAGAATGATGTGAGATGTTGTTAAAAATACACCTATAAAGCATTCCATTGAGGGAAAGAGAAGTTATAATGAAGTGTAAAGTTTTCGAAACAAAACACTTCCTAAGTCCTTGACCTTGGAGTTAGCGGGCACCATTAGCTTTCTGTAGAATGATGCAGGATGATGTTACAAGTGCACCTATGAAATATTAAAGCATTCCATCAATGGAAACAAAAGTTATTGCAGATTAACCCCAATGTTAATTTTTGTGATGGACAGACGGACAGACGGACGAACAGACAACTTTTGCATCCCTATATCCCCTTTTCGCTACGAGGGGATAATAAACTGAAACCAAAACACTTATTTTCCAACAAACACAGCTAAACACAAACAAGAATGCCGCCAACGACATGTATCTCCTGGCACCGATGCTAAATTTCTATACTAGACATTTTTTAAGTCCGTGACCTTGACCTTGGGGTTACCCGACACCATGGACTTTCGGCAAATGATGTGGAATGTTCTTACAAATGCATGTATAACATATTAAAACATTCCATCAAGGGAAACAGAAGTTACAATAAATTAAATCAAGCGTTAAGTTTTCAAAACTGAGCATTTTCTAAGCCTGTGACCTTGACCTTGGGGTTAGCGGGCACCATGGGCTTTCTGTAGAATCATGCCGGATGTTGCTATAGTTTACACCTAAGAAGTATTAAAGCATTCCATCGAGGGAAACAGAAGTTGTAATAAATTAAACGGAGCGTTAAGTTTTCCAAACCCGGAATTTTCTAAGCCCGTGACCTTTGGGGTTAGAGGGCACTATGGGCTTTCTGTAGAATGATGCGGGATGTTGTTTCAAATGCATGTATGGAATATTAAAGCATTCCATTGAGGGAAACAGAAGTTACAACAAATTAACCGGAGCGTTAAGTTTTAGAAAACTAGCCAAACGCAAAAACTTAACGTTGAATGCATGTGAAAAGTAGGTCAATGAACCATGAAAACTAGGCCAATGTCACATGGGCTCCCTCCGTGTGAATGGTTACACCACAGTGTTCATGTATACCAAGTTTGGAGGTGGTAGGACTAATAGTTTTCTGGAAACTGAGCTAAATGCAAAAACTTGACGTTGAGTGCATGTGAAATGTAGATCAATAAACCATGAAAACTAGGTCATGGTCACATGGGCTCCCTCTGTGCGAGATGGTTACACCACAGTATTGATGTATACCAAGTATGGAGGTCGTAGGACTTATAGTTTTCTGGAAACTGAGCTAAACGCAAAAACTTAACGTGAAATGCCAATGGAAAAGCTATGCCTATGTCCCGCTTCTGCTAATGCAGGCGGGACAATAAAACATTAAGCCACATTGCATTTATATCGTCTAGAAGTGTTGTTGTTTCAGTAACAAGACAACATTGCACAATTCAAGTTCATAAGGGGGAGACAATCAATGAAACATGAGTTAACAAAATCCAAATGCACTTTACATATTAACACATTAACCATTACAATGCTGAATGAAAATTTGCTGTTGTCGTCTGCTGTTGATTTTTTATTTTCAATTTTTCTCATGAAAAACATGGTTTTCCAATGGAAATGATTCTAAAGTGCTGTCAAATTGTGGTCTTACAGAGAAAGAAGACAAAATATAAAACAACAGCAGACGATAATTTGCGTTTCCCACGTTGTAAGAAATCAAGAATAATATATTCACAGACTATGCAAAATAATTCAATAATATATAAGCAAGCGACAGTGCATTGACATTTTGAAGAATTTCTAAAAATTGAACCCTTTCAATTCTACAAACCACATGAACCATAAAGCCAGCATGTTTAAATACTGTAGATCTGAATGAGCCGGATCCTAACCAGCCTTCTCATCAGGATCTGCTGTACTTGCCAGTATTGTGTAATAAAAATCCACATTTTCTCATTAATGGAATAGTTCAAAATCCCATACCGGGCATTGGATATTTACTTTTATTTAGGTATGAAAGGGTTTTAATTTATGTTGTGATAGAACTACCGTACCATAAATATGATGAACCAGTTACCTGAGACGATTGGGTGCATGATAAGGCAGTCATTGGGGCAGGTAATCGGCACAATCTCAACCGGTGGCTTCGGAATGTCTCCAGAATCTTGGCTGTGCTTGACGTCCAGCTCATCTTCTCCATCATCAGAGTCATCACTATCAGTGTCAAGGTCGCTCTGCCATTCATCTAAAACATTGGTGATTTACATTTTAACCTTTGAGTGCGAGAAATGAAAAGAGTTGTCTGCTGTTATTTCATATTTTGTCTTTTTGCTCAATAATAACATAGTTTGGCAACACTTTAGAATCATTTCCATGATTCTAAAGTACTGCCACACTATGTTTTGTTGATAAAAAATAGAAAATAATCAAATTTAATTCAGCATTGTAAGGATGTCTCGGATATCCAGTACAAACCAATCAAACAAGGTGATCGCCATGAAGGTCAAGGTCACCAAGGTAAAGGTTACAATATGAGGAAGTCCAATTAGTGATACAACGCTCACGATCACCAAGGTCAAGGTCACACAAACGACACTGGATGGATAGCCATCACAGTGAGGAAGCTTAGGTGAGGGCTGTAACTAATGTTGAGAGAACTTGTAGCCCGAGCCTATTGTATTTATATGCAATAAACTATGTTTAAACTAGTGAGGAAGCTATTGGTGAAGTTTGGTAATGATCCGACTAATGGATCAGTAGATATTCAACATTTGAATCTAAAATCATGAAAGTCAAGGTCACCAAAGTGACGGTCAATGTCACCGGAATGACATTTGATGGATAGCATCAATGAATGTGAGGAAGCTATTTATGAAGTTTGGTAATGATATGACGAACAGATTAGGAGATATTCAACATTTTGACGCAAGTCCAAAATTGTTGACACCGAGGTGAAAGTTACCAAGGTGAAGGTCAGCCGAATTACACTAGTAGATATCCATCCAGGCCCGTAGCCAGGGGGGGTCGGAGCGGTCGGACGACCCCCCGCCCAGCCTCGAGGTCCACTTTTTTTAGCAAAAAGCATGCCCCCGGACCCCCCTAGATACCTCAGGCCCCTTGGGCCTTTCGGAAGCTATTGTGAAGAAGCTATTGATGAAGTTTGGAGATGATCAAGTGATATTCAATGTTAGAATGCACATCCAAAATTATTGACATGCAGCTCAAGGTCACCATGGTCAAGGTAACCCGAATGACACTGGGTGGATAGCCATCAATTTGAGGAAGCAATTGATGAAGTTTGGTAGGGATCCGACTAATGGATCAGGAGGTATTCAACGTATACCGTATGTACAAACACAATGGTTAAGGTCACCAAGGTGAAGGTCAAGATCATCTGAAAGACAGTGGGTGGATAGCTATCAATGTGAGAAAGGTATTGATGAAATTTGGTAATGATCCGACTAACGGATCAAGAGATATGCGAAATTTGGACTATGTCCAAAATGTAAGTCCACAAAGGTTAAGGTCACCAAGGTGAAGATCAAGGTCACCCAAATGACACGGGATGGATATATATGAATGTGAGGAAGCTATTGATGAAGTTTGGTAATGATTCGACTAATGGATGAAGAGATATGGAAAATTTGGCTACGTCCAAAATTTACGTCCCAAATTGTTGACGGTGACGTTGACAATGACGCTGGAATTGTGACTGCTATGTCTCACTTTCCACTATTGTAGGTGAGAAAATAGTCTCTCTTTAAATTTGGCAGACCAGAGGGGTACAACAATATTTTCATTTGCCAACTTGAATATTTCACAGGTGGAAGACTTGTGACACACAAAAAATGCCCATTAAAAGAATTGTATTACTCCACACACCTGGTCTCATACCGTACATTAATTTTACTATATATTAAACGTAATTCACAGGTCCAAGTCTTCCACCTGTGGAATGTTTATGAATGTACCGTCATCACTTTCTTCAAGCACATCTGTCATGTTTTCCGAACAATGAGTAATAACAGGGCGAAATGTTGGTCTAATGTTCTTGTCCATTTCATCTTTCATGTCTGAAGACTCTCCGTTGTCTTTTGTCGGCCCATTTCCATATACTTTAACACAGCTGCCAAAGTCAAAGCAATCCGTTTGTGGTCCATGTCTTGATCTGCAAGCCTGTGATTGAATCGGATTTACCCCATTGTATTCAGAATGTGTTTGCAGGCATATGCAAATGTCTAAATAATTTCTTTGCTACTGGTATTTTCTCTATCTCTCAAAAAAAGTATATGTTGTGACCACTCATTTGAACCGTCTGAACGAGACGATAGAATTGAGTAGTCACAACATATGCTTTTACATAGAAATAAGAAAAAGTTAGGAAGTTGTTTCAATTTGTTCATACCCTGTACAGAGGCATTCAGTAGATGATGGGGTAACTTCAAGCAGACGGATATTAGGGTCTGGGATCACATGGTTTTTAAACAACGTTTTCCGACGTGACGCGACTTAATCTTTGACATTATTTTTACAGTAGATTTTCCGTAAGATTTTGATAATATATAGCGCACCAAAGACATAGAGGATATTCATATTTTTGCAACGAATATGACATATATGTTCATCTCGTGGTGTGGAATGTCCATATTTCATGAGTGAAATATGGACATTTCACACCACGAGATGAACAAATATGTCATATTCGTTGCAAAAATATGAATTTCTATTTATTATACCGCTCCATGGAAATTAGCAGTTTTTTAGACTGTATACGGTAATGAATGTGTATTTGCAGCCTATTTGCAGTCCGGCACTGCAGGTGTGCGTTATGAATATAGATAGCGGAAGTAGTCGTATTTTCACCGGAAGTTATTTCATCGATGAGAACATATGACTTTTATTTACATCGTATAACTATGTATTTCATGGGTAGGTATATAATAAAATGATTTATGTGTTTTATAGTTGCACTAAACATTCTTTACAAAACCGTATACCTTTCACTTTCACATTCTCTAGATTGTTACTTACATTGACAGTAACCAATTGTTCATCCAAACGACAATACGACACACTGTACTATAACGGACAAAGTTTCGCATTTGCTGTGCTGTATATCATAAAAATCTGCCGTTCTATTTGGAGACCATGTGATACCCACAGCAGCGCTCCAGATAAGGTGCGTATTGGCGTATTGTACGCAATTATTTTAGCTGAATACGCATTGATTATCAAAAGTGGGAGTACTAAATACGCACAGCAATGTGAAAATACGCATCGATTTTCACATTACGGTAAGTAGTGAAAATACTGTCATAAAGTTGAAAATTCACTTAGTTGAGCTGCAAAAAGCAAACAGTGTTGCTTTTTGCAGCTCAATTAAGTGAATGTTTAAATTTGTTATTTTTTTTATAGGAGAAATAGAGCTTATGGGATTTGTGACCAGTGTAGCTCCTAATGAAATACATGTAACACACTCCTGTAGCCTGATAACAATCTATATTGCTTGTTAAAAGCATGATAGGCATTTCATTGATGTAATGGCTGTGTGGATGCACAGGCTGATCTGGATCTACACTGGTCGCAAAACCCATTGATAAGTTCATTTCTCCAGTCACAGTCACATGTTGTCTAGACACAGTTCAATGACGTACCTGTAGAAAGAACAGCTTAGGCTTTCCCTTTAGACTGTCACACACGGTTTCATCAAACAGTTGAATGATTTTGTTAGCAAAGACACCACCGCCATCGCTCCCATATAGCACATGTTGCCAAATCTCATGTGTTTTGTTTTTCTTAGTCAGTACGATGTCCAGCTTCTCTGACCCATGGGTGCTGATTACACAGGCAAAACAATCGGAGTTTGTGTTCATAGGCGACAGCCTTGCTGAAACAATATTTAGAGCCACACAAATTTTATTAACACTTTCACCCCTAAGTAACTGGAAAGGATTTTGATATGTTAATTTTGCAACCAATTCAACCATCACAAAATGATTTTCAGACTAGTCCATTTATGAAAATGGGGTGCTTTTGTTCTGAAAAATATGAAAATTACATGCAACAAGTGCATATGCAGCCTATGCTCAATAAATGTAAATCCAATAATTGTTTACAATAAAACATTGTTAATGTGACATTTACAGATTATCATAATATTGCACTGACGAACATTTTAGTCGTACGAAGCTTAGTGAAACGGCCCCCTGGGGCATAAAAATATTCAAATATGTGCAATAAGAATATTAAAGGCGCTGTGTCTCAGATGTGGATGAGCAGGGGCTCACGTATACCCCTGGCCGCTGCCTTGACCGACAAATAAAAACTTTAACGCAAATGTGAAAGTAATTTGACATTGACCTTGGACATGAAAAAATATGGATGATGCCTGGATTGAAATTCAAAGTCCTTGACCCTGGGTATTGGTGTAGTATGCTTATTAATCACAATAAATGGTGATCAATGTGTATATGAAGTTTCACAACATAATCTCGATTGGTAACTGAGATAAATTCTAGAAAGGTTCAACGAAATGTTTTGTTTATTAGTCACAATAAATATTTGGATGCTAATTTGAATTGAATTGAATTTGAAAAGATTTAACGTAAAACTTTAACCAAAATTTTAAAGTCATTTGACCTTGACCTTCGGCTCCTGGGCAGCATGGGTAGGGTATACAATGAAAATATGGATGATGATCAATGTGTATATGAAGTTTCAAGTTTATATCCGAAGCAGTCACAGAGATATAGCAAATTGAAAAACTTTAACGTAAAACTTTAACAAAAAGTTTAAAGTTGATTGACCTTGACCTTGGGCTTCTGGGCCACATGGGTAGCTACACAATGTAAATATGGATTGTGATCAATGTGTATATGAATTTTTTTAAGTTGATATCCCAAGCAAAAAACTTTAACGTAAAACTCGGATGGCGGACAAAGCGGTAACTATATGCTCCCCTGGAATTTTTTTCGGGGCCATAATAAATGGATGGACGGAGAGACAGACGGGGTGAAACCTATAGGACACTGCCGATTCTCGGCGGGGCCCTAATAAAGCTCTTGAAGAGTTTCACATGAGTGTATCTTGGTGTTCTATGCAGCAAAGTGGTAGTCAGTAGTACCGGTAACCATGAATCGGTAGATGGGATTACGCCACAACTCACATGGTTTTCCGATAGATCTGTGACGCAATAGGCCTACAACCAACTTCAATTTATCATTAAATTTCCCGGAGTTGATGTTTATGATATCGGACATTCAAATGCGATAATTAGCCAACATACACACGTTTATGGTATCAGTGACACATTGCGACTGTATTCATGCAACATCGATTAACATATTGTTTTTTTGTGAAATGCATCTTCGGAAGTACCATCTGAGACACAGCCGTTATAAGGGCCAAATATTTAGCTTCACCAAACATTTTTTCAGGCAGTTTCAGGAAACAATTTCAAAATGCGTTGTAAACTATAAAAAACATTTTAACTACAATGGCCTCATCAACATATAATGAAAAGGACATTTAGAACACATTTGAGACACGCCATGTGATTTTGTACAAAGAACATATGAAAGTAGAATACATTTTCATAGCAAATACATGTACGGAATTCCTCATTTACTGTGAAAATTTCGTCATCTTCCAACGTCATTTACAAAAAATATAAGTTTCTGTAAATGTAATTCATGAACGAGGATGGCCGCGGCCCGCATGTCGAGCCCGCCGAGGCATTTGATGGTCTCAGAGTGTATTTATTTGAAGTTTTATGCCCAATAAGCATACAAAGTTTCAAGCAAATCTGACTTACGTTTACAGAGATAGTAGGTATGTGAAAAAATTTAACGCAAATTTTGACAGAAACTTTAACGCAAACTTTTGACCTTGACCTTGACATAGGGGCACAGGGGCTGCATGAGTGGGACACAGAAAGAATATATGGCTGATGACTAATAAGCATATGAAGTTTCAAGTCAATGTGACTTAGGACTGCAGAGATATAAGGTATTTAAAAACTTTAACACAGATTTCGGAACGCAAACTTCTAAGTCATTTCACCTTGACCTTGGGCACAGGGGCCGCATGAGTGGGATACAGCATGAATATATGGATGATGACTAATAAGTATATGAAGTTTCAAGTCAATGTGACTTAGGACTGCAGAGATATAAGGTATTTAAAAACTTTAACGCAGATTTCGGAACGCAAACTTCTAAGTCATTTCACCTTGACCTTGGGCACAGGGGCCGCATGAGTGGGATACAGCATGAATATATGGATCATGACTAATAAGCATATGAAGTTTCAAGTCAATGTGACTTAGGACTGCAGTAAGGTATAAGGTATTTAAAAACTTTAACACAGATTTCGGACAGACAGACGGACGCACGGACGTCATTGTGATCACTATGTCTCGCTTTCCGCAAGCGGGCTCGACAAAAATCACACATGTTCTTAGGTACAAAATCACATGGTGTGTCTCATTTAGCTGTAACATTACACACGGATACCTCTCTAAGGGCTGATATTGCATCAACACAGTTGGATCAGCAGCCTATTTCATCAACATTGCAAAGTATACCTTTCTAGCAAAGTATACTTTGAGGGAGAAATTTTCAATTTAAGGATAAATTTATTAATTTTTATTATACTGAATTTATTACATTATCACAGCCATTTTGGCTGTGATAATGTAATAAATTCAGTATAATAATTCTGCATACTTTTAATCATCAAATATATGCAGTTGTTAGTTCTATGTGAAATAATGCATTTCTGGGAAATAATATTGCA